>MU227083.1:6399596-6431962 GCA_018584345.1 Thuja plicata
CCTTAGGAAATATTGAAATAATTGAATTAATTACAATTTGATCAAGGAAACTGATTTGAATTGAAAATGTTGCAAAGCATTGATTCAGGAAATTGATAAAATGATAAAATGGGGCCCAAAGTCTAGGCGACCATTTTAGGGTGCATACACTATGTAGTTGTCATAGATAGAACACTGATTTTCCTTTGTAATTTCTATTTTGATGTAAAATAGGTCCCTTTTGATGTAGTATCTTTTTGTAGGCCATACCCAGGACGTGTCCTTGCCTTGGTGCAATAGTTTATAGATGATGAGCTAGATATAGTAGCTCGAGTCAGTTTACAGTACTTGATAGATTTACCCGACATTAGGGTAAATTGAGGGTTATTGACTGCTCTTGCTAAGAGATGGCACTCAGAGAAAAACACCTTCCATCTCCTGACTAGGGAGATGACCATCACACCAGAGGATGTGTGGCGAATACTACGAGTTCCAGTGATGGGTGATGAGGTGCGATTTGAGGCGACATCTGTCATTTCCATTGGTTTTTCTCATTGTTTCTTTGGAGATGATACCCTTTCTCAGAGATACATTACCTGGGACTATATGTGCAATCACTATGATTTCTTGTCTGTATATTTAGCTAGATTGATTGGTGCCATCTTGATGCCAGATAGAGGGAAGCATGGTTTTCTTGTAGGATGGGTAGATATGCTGGAGAAAATGGTTGTTTTTGCACATAGATTTTCATGGGGTAGTTGCATTCTCACCCATATTTATAGAGAGCTCTATGAGATTGTATATCATTATTTCCTGAGTATGACTGTTGGGATACTGGTTCTTCATATCTAGGCCTGAGAACATATCCAGTTACACAACCTATTATAGATAGGAAGAGGGCACCAGAGAAGACTTATGTGTACATGTATGTAGGCCTTATCCAACATCCCCATCTGGGAAAGGTAGAGTACTGGCATCGCCTATTCAATGATATGACAATAGTAGTATAGAGGTCATACTTGGATTGCGAGGAGTGCATATCTGAGTGAAGACATATGCCATTCTTCTTTCAGAGTAGATATTTGATCAACAAGACGCAATATATCATAGAGTAGTTGATGCATACCCATGTTTTGAGACTGTTCGAATGAGTATAGGGTAGGATTAAGGATTTTACTATATATCCCAGGGTCAAAGATGAAACACCAGATTAGGGACCTTAGTTGAGATATGAGACAACCCACCAGGAGATCTAGGATATGGTCAGAGTCACCTAGGACCTCTGGTTAGATGTTGTAGATGCAGGTTGCTCTGATGGATTTTTAGCATAGATGCTTCAACATCCCTTTCCTCGGTTCACAACACTATATGAGGCCATTCCTTGCGTCAAGGATCCTCTAGATTATGATCCTGCTGAGGACCATCCTGCCAGGGGCAGAGGATGAGTTCAGAGAGATAGGGGTGTTGGTGGTAGGGACAAAGGGCAAGATGGAGGAAGAGATAGGGGGTGCCCTCCTACGAATGATGGTGATGATGGTAGAGATTATAGGGGCGGGGGCACATTCGGTGGTATTGGAGAGGTGGCTAGTGGTAGTGGAGAGGGTCAGTGCACCCAGTTTAGATTTGTTGCTCCGAGGATGGATCTAGGGCCTTTACTCACATGGGATCAGCAGAGACAGTAGAGGTAGTAGCATTAGTGGCCATAGGATAGGCCCTCAAGGAAAGATTCTGGTAGGGATGGTGATCCTCTATCATAGTGTGAGCAGGAGAAAGAGAAGCTCAGAGCATGTATTACCATATTAGAGGCTCTTCTTGCAAATATAGAGAGACAGTTAGAGTAGGTGAGAGAACAGAGAGACACATAGGTGGAGTCCCTAAGATCTGAGAGAGATACACAGGCTTGCAATGCAGTTTACCAGGGCCAGAGAGCCATATATTATTATGCTCTTTATCACGCAGTAGTGCCAGAGGGTCAGAGGGCACCTTCATATTCATAGATCACTTAACAGTCTGAGGGGGCCATGCCACTGCCAACTTCATTCATTCCACCTCCTCCTCCTCTAGATCAGGGAGAGGGGGGAGTCAGACATGAGATATCTTTGTGTACTATTCGTGTGAGATTATATTGTATATATCGGTCTTTGTGGGACCATTCTTTTGTACCATTGATATTGTATATATGTATATCTGATTCGTACTAATTTTTTGATACTCTCTTTGTAGAATGTTCTATAGTTTTGATCTATTCCATGATTTGATATATATATCTAATGCAACTTTTCCTGATTCTAACATGTTCATTGGTTCTTCGTGCTTTGATAGCTGCTTATATGTTGATGCACATGTGATGTATGTTTTATCTTGGTCTTATGATGCGTTAGAGTCAGATGATGACATCATTTATGCTCATGTGATTTATTACTGATATAAATGTGTTTTAAAATGATGCTATGGGAATATGCAAATGTATGTTTTTGACATTTTCTTTATGCAAGTAAATGTATGGATGCATTGGTAGGATGTAGAAAGAAATGCAATGCTTTGAATGCTTTGTTTTTGTATTTTCTCCTTCGTATATATAAATGCAAAAATGTATGTTATGAATATGCAATGACATTGGTATCAGTAATATTTGAAGATGTAATTAACTTGGATTTTATGAATGAATTTTAGAAATCATTTTGAGCACAAAACCCTAATACTGTTTCTTTCTTTCTATTTTTTCAAAAAATGAAACATGCAATCTCTAAATGCATCTACATGCAGACCTTTAGGACTATCACTGATTTGTAGATATTGTAATATTTTTATCATCATTGGGCACATTTTGGAATGGATACCACCTGATAGTACAACAATCATTAATACCCACTGATATCATGAAAGTATGAATACTATGTTTATTGGATGAAATGTCAGAAATAGACTTAGGCATCAAGGCATATAAGCCAAGATGACAAGTTAGTCACCTTCCTTTTACTATATCGAAATATATGTAAGGTAAGATATTGGACCCACAATGACCTTGAAAATTCATATCCTTGGGTACATTATGTTTCATACACTGTCGTGAGAGTCTGAGTTAGAAAATAGACAAGAAAATTGTTCCAACCTCACCGTAGTTTACATGTAACAAAGATCAAGATATGTGTGGCTATCCACTCATGGTGGCAGATCTTACCATAAACATCCAAGTTAGGTGAAATTTATAGGATCATTTGGAGCAATCACCATACGCAAAAAACCAAGAAAATGTTATGCCCCCTGTCCTTGCGACTCTTTGTCTTTGTGCAGATGTCATGGAGTAACTTAGAAGACATAACAACCATCAATTGAGAATTAATCAAAGAAAAATTATAACTTCTTAAATGCCCCTAGTTAAAACATCATCGGTTCATAAAGAGTCATAATAAAACCAAGGTCAAACTATGTTTAAGTAGTATTGAGAAATACTATTGACTCATTTTTCAAGCGTAGAAGAGATTCAACAATCAAAATGTGGAATTTAAGCAATATGTGTTCCATGTCCGTGTATAAATTTGTTCCTATTTGCAATCCAATGTAGTGCTTAGGAACACCATAATGTGAGTGCAATGTTTGTGCCAGATAGGTGGTTTTGAAAGACACACCCATGTTTCATGAAAGTGACAGTTTGGTACAAGTATCAAGAAGCATTGTGCTAGAAAGAAAACCATCCTAGGATGACCTAGTAGACACAACCTAACATGCTAGAAAAGATGCCCCTAGTGCAGAAATATTTTCTCCCTAAGATAGAAAATGCAGACAAATCCCAAGCAAGGATAGGACACTTATAAGGAAACAAAGTCAATTCATAGCACAAGTGTAATCGTGAAGGTTTAGTATCTGCAATTCCTTGATAGATAGAGCACAAAATACTAGTGACGCATGATTGCCAGGTTTTCACCACTTGACAAAACCTTTTCATTCTTTTTGCTACCAAGATGCCTGTTTTACCAGGTTGTCATCAAGGCACTTTTCTCTTTTTCAAATTTTTTGCTATTTTTGAATTTTTGAATTTTTTTTTAGTATCAAGGTGCCTGTTTGCCAGGTTTTCACCAAGGATACCTTCCTTTAGGACTTTTCCACTATTTTTGGATTTCTTCAGGATCAATTTTCTATTTTTTTTGGTATTTTCTGAGATTTTCACTATATAGGCTCTGCTAGCCAAACATCAAGTGTAGAACCGCTTCAAATGTAGAGTATTGATAGGATATAGAAGGAAATATCCCTCAGGTGTAGTGAGATGATAGGCTCCAGTCCTAGATGTTGTAGTAATGACATAAGGTCCCATCCAGTTTGGTTCAAACTTTCCTTTTTGTTCTTTGTTAGGTTGGTTTTTAAGATTTTCCTTCAGGACGAGATCCCCCACCTGAAATTGTCATGGTTTGACCTTTTTATTGTACCATTTGGACATGCGTGTTTGGTATAATTTTAGATGATTGAACACCTATTGCCTACGCTCATCAAGTAATTCTAGTGCATTCACCCTATCAATGCGGTATTGCTCATCAGTAACAAGACCTTGTAAAGATACACACAAAGATGGGATTTCAACCTTAATAAGTAGTACTACCTCAACACCATAGACTAGGGTAAATGGCATGGCTCTAGTTGGTGTTTTGATGCTTGTTTTGTAGGCCCAAAGTGCCAGATTTAGTTGTAAATGCCAGTCCCTACCAGACTTACTCACAGTTCTATATAGGATCTTGAGAATATTCTTGTTAGATGCCTCAGTCTGTCCATTACCTTGAGGATAATAGATCAAGGAGAAATGTTGAGTGATGTGGAACTGTGTGCAAAGGTTGTCAATATCTTGGTTTTTAAATTGGCCCCCATTGTCTGTTACAATTGATGAGGGTATCCCATATCTATAGATAATGTAGTTCAAGATGAACATAGCCACCTATTTGCCAGTGGCTTTGATTAGAAGCACAAATTCAATCCACTTCATGAAATACTCAGTGGCCATAATGATGAACTTGTGTCCACTTGAAGAATTAGGATATATTTGTCCAACCAAGTCAAAGGCCCATTGCTGAAATGGACAATGTGTTATAAATGGTATGAGTTCTCTGGCAGGAGAATGGATAAGATTTCCATGTGTTTGGAATTTATGACATGTTTTAGAAATTTAAATAGCATCTTTTTCCATTGTAGGCCAGTAATAGCCTACTCTGAGCAGCTTCTTAGCTAATGAAAATCCATTTGAATGTGATCCACATACACCTTCGTGGACTTCTTTTAATGTGTGATCTGAATCTTCATGTTCTAAAAACCTAAGAAGCGTACCATTGAGACCTCATCTATATAAGTTATTAGTACTCAAGACATAACACAATGTTTTCCTAATCAAGGCTCATTTTTTATTTTTGGATAGATGATTGGGAATAGTTTGGTCAGTGAGGTAAGCAATAATTTTAGTATACCGAGATTGGTCTTGGGCGTTCAAAGCATAAATTACTTGGTATTCAGGTGTATCAAAGCCTAGGTAGGATATTTCTTCCACCAAGAAGTCATAGAGGAATTGATGTTCTTCTAGTTGTAACATGGATGCCAGTGTATCCATAGCATCTATAGCTTTATTCTCTATTCTGGGTATCTACTGGAATGTGACAAAGATAAAGTGCTTCTTAAGGTCATCAACCAGTTGCTTGCAGGGCATCAACTTCTCATCTTATGTCTAATAATCTCAATTTACTTGATTGATAATGAGCTGGGAGTCACCATACACATGTAACTCTACAATATTCCATTCCATAGCCAGTTTAAGACCATTTACCAATGCTTCATATTCATAAATGTTATTTGTGCATGGAAACATTAATTTGTAGGACTTGGGTATTTTGTAGCCTTGAGGAGTTATGAATAGAACCCCTGCTCCAAAGCCTTGTTGTGTGAAGGAACCATCAAAGTACATTTTCCATGGATACTCAGTTAGTTGCATGATTGTCTCATTTGGGAACTCAATTCTTAAAGGTTAATTATCTTGGAGTGGTGAATCAACTAATTGATCTGCAGGTACTTGTCCTTTAATAGCCCTTTTGTCCACGTACTCAATGTCAAATTTGCATAGAATGAGGACCCACATTTCCAGACGTCCTGTTAATGCTATTTTGCTTAGGAGTTACTTCAAAGGATCTATCTTTGCAATGATCCTTGCTGTATGTGATAGCATGTAATGTCTCAATTTTTGTGAGGCAAAGACAACTGCTAAGAAAGCTTTCTCAATAGTGTTGTAATTGAGCTCAGAAGATACTAACATTCTACTGATGTAGTAGATTGCTCTTTCCTTTTTAGTTTTATCCTCTTGTGCTAGAAATACTCCCAGTGTTGTAGTTGTAGCTGAAATATATAGGAGTAATGGCTTTCCATGAATGGGTGCAATAAGAATAGGAGGAGTAGCCAGGTACTCTTTTAATTCTCTAAAGTTGGCTTCAAAGTGTTCATCCCATTTGAAGGTGACACCTTTATGTAGTAATTTGGTAAAGGGTTGTGCTCTATCTGCAAGTTGTGACATGAACCTCCTGATTGACTGGAGTCTCCCTTGTAATATCCTCATTTGACTAATGTTGTGTGGAAGAGTCATTTCTAGTATAGCTTTGATTTTTTTAGGGTACCTCAATTCCTTTTGCTAAAATAATAAACCCTAATAGCTTTCCTGAGTGGACCCCAAAGGCACATTTCTTTGGATTGAGCCTGAGTTGAAATTTCTCCATATGATCCAATATCTTCTAGAAGTCATCAATATAAGTATTTCTTTCTTTTGATTTAGCTAAGGTGTCATCCACCTAATCCTCCATGTTTTTATGCATCATATTGTGGAATATAGTAGTCATGGCTCTTTGATATGTACCGCATGCATTCTTTAACCCAAACGACTAATGTTCCAGCAAAAGGTTCCCCATGCGCATGTAAATGTGGTCTTCTCTTGATCTTTAGGAGCAATTTTAATCTTATTATAGCTTGAGAAACCATCCATTAGTGAGTACATTTGGTAGCCTGCTGTGAGGTCTATGATCATATCAATATTAGGTAGTGGAAAATCATCTTTAGGACATGCCTTGTTTAAATCTCTGAAGTCTGTATAGATTCTAATAGATTTATCTAATTTAGATACTGGGACCACATTAGAAATCCATCCTGCATAAGTGATGACTCTAATGAATCCATGTTTCAAGAATTTTTATAGCTCTTCATTTACCAATAATGCAACATGAGGATGCATCTTTCTTAGTTTCTATTTTACGGGTTTAATTCAAGGAGCTATAGATAAATGGTGCATTATCAATTCAAGATCCAACCTAGGCATATCGATGCAAGACCATGCAAAGTTGATCTTTTTCTCTTTCAGGAACTCAGTTAATTATGTCTTCTTCTCATCTGAAAAAGGTTGTGGTAGGTGAAAAATTTGAGGAACTTTAGTTATACCCAAGTTAACTAGTTGTGTTGGTTCTATTAGAACTAAAGATATTTCCTGAAAGTTCTCAAGGAGGATATCAAGAATCTCATCTTTTGGCACCTTTGAGAGGTTTTCACCATCAGATACATCTTTTTTATTTTACTTTTTTAGATTCTGACACTTCCACAATGTGGTTTTCACTGTCAGTTCTTTTCTTCTTTTTATTTTTCAATTTGTGACTAAGAAACTTGATATCCTCCTGTGACATGTTCATGCTCCTTGTATTGGTGGAAGAAGGGTAAGGCTCACAAGAATTTAGATAGAAAGCCAAAGTGTAGTCATTAGGTAAGTTTAGGATAGGAGTAGGATCCGTATTAGTCCAATCGACTAGGTATGGGTTTATTAAAGATAAGGAATCAGATCTTGGGAAGGACAACATTTGGTCAGCATCAAGACTATTAACTGACATGAAATGTTCTGTTAAGTCTATCTCTTCGATGTTTAGATCAATAAGAGTCAGATCATCATTATTGAAGTCATTATTAGTTATATGTGGACTAAACTATAATGAATCATCAGTGGAACTTTCATCTTCATCTCTCTGTAAAAGGAGGCTCCTAGCTTGTAGCCTCTCAATTTCTTCTAGGTCCAGGAAAATACCAGTTTCTTCATCAATGAGTCATGGAAGGGGTACCTCATCTTCTTCAGGAATATCAACATTGTTAGAGGTGGGGTTAGAATTTTCTTTGTATTCTGATGGAGCTACAAACATGTGAATCACATCTATTTCAATGTCTTCTATGACAACAGATAGATCACCCCACTAATAATCATGGGAGTCTATTATTTCATCATTAGAACTGCTCAAGAATACAACAATAGTTACCTGATGTACTCTATTAGCCATTTTTAGATCAAAGTGTGGTAAATCAAGGACATGGGAAATTGTGACTAACTTCCCCTAGTTAGGATGTGAATCTTGTTGTCGAGGTGTGTCTTCAGTAGTTGTTAGTATCAATGGTACTACTGGATTGTCTTATGTTGTTTCTTCTAGCTCTTGAATAGTAGCTGGTGGTAATAAAGGGATATGAGTGTCTTGTTGTACCTCAAAAATTGGTACATAGTGTTCTCATTGATATTTGGGATACTCTATACTGATATGCAATAATCTCTCATAGGTCCATTGTTCTGGTTCTATTTCCTCTTCTTCGTCACTCCCTTTGTCAGAGATTGGACTATCCCTTGAAGAAGGGTCTTCAATTTTATTATTGAAACCTAGCCCTATTTTATCTTTGGTATCCCTGAATTCTAGGTATACAAGTTCAATAAGGCCTTTTCCTTTGTCTCCCAAAGGTCCTTTTCCTTTATACCCCATTTGTTTGAGTAGATCGTTTCCTTTACCATACTTTTTTGGGGATATTTCCACATGTTTTACCTTTGTTTCCTTGGGTTCCCCTAGGTAAAGCTAGGCCAAGAATGCTTGTTCTTCACTGTCATCCCCTTGGGAGGTAGATGCTTTAAGCATACCAGTTTCTTTGTGAATTTCTAGCTTTTGAGATGTAGTGGGTGTGAAAGATGGTGATAGTTTCCCATAGGATCTTGGTGACACTAGAAGAACTGTTAATGATAGGGTCATGTCTAGCTTGTATTTGCCCATACTGATTTCTTCAAATTTTAAGGTCTTTCCAAAGCCTTTCATAACCATGTCTTTGGTAGTCTCAGTCACAATCTCTTTTTTAGCTTCCTTGTTATGCGGGAGAATACTACCTGCCTTAATATTGTTGCAAGTATAATTGGCATCTGCAGGAATTGTCACTTCCACCCCATTATGTGGGAATTTGATACACTGGTGGTAAGTAGAGGGTAAATATTGAATTTCATGGATCCAAGGTCTCCCTAAAAATATGTTGTAAGCCAAGGGTAGATCTAGAACTTGACATATGACATTCCTTTCAACTGGCCTGATTATGATGGGTAGAACAATAATACCTTTAGAGGATATTTCTTCCTCATCATAAGATTTGATAGTGATTTTTCTTCTAGAATAAATGGTTTGTTCTGAGAGACCCAGTTTCCTAATTAAATCAAGGGTACAAATGTTCAACCCTGTGCCTCCATCTATTAATACACGTCTAACATGATATTTATGAATGAGGACTTCAATATGAAGGGGTTGATTATGCGGATGTGTCAATGATTTATCATCTTCTTCAAAAAAAGAGAGGTAATGCAACACTTAGATGTGATTAACCATCACTTGGAATTTGTCAACATCAAGGTCCTTTGGCACATTTTTGGTATGTAGGGCTTGTTCAAGGATTTCCCTATGCACTGAGGATATTTTAAGAAACTCAAAAATGGAAATTTGAGCAGAGGTTCATTGCAATTGATCCACCAAGTTATAGTTTGCTATAGGAATAGTAACTATTTGTTTTGTTGCTGGCTTGGGGATAGTGACAATGGGTATTTTGGAATTTGTTGCTAGTTTTGATGAGGAATTGGGTCCTTTGATCATGACTTGTGCTTGACTTCGGGTCACCACATTTGATTGGGAAGATGTGTTTTGAACACCTCTGATAGTGACCACATTAGTTGATTCATTTTTAATGTCTAGCATGTTGATCACATAATCATTTTTAGAGTAGGCATAGTTCACTTCATTTCCCTTTCCTTTAGATGCTTCCCCTTTCTCATAATTAGGGAATGGCTTGTTAAATGTCATATGGTCTTCATTAGTGGTGTGTCCTTCCACTTTGATCTTGCCTCCTTCAATAAGGTCTTGAATAACATGTTTGAGTTTAAGATAGTTATTAGTCTTGTGTCCTTTGTTCTTGTGGAAGACACAATAGGAATTTTCATCCCACCATCTTGGTTTAACTTTGGGTTCCCATGGTTTGGAATGTGGGATCATGAGAGCTTTGTTGTCTAATAGTGTCTTCAAAATGGTCTCAAGAGGTTCTCCCAAAGGAGTGAATTTTCTTTGAGGTTTGGAAGTCCATGGCTGACCTCTGTTGTTCTCATTGTTTGCTTTAGGTATGGAGGTTGTTACCTTGGCATCTTTACTTGCTTGCATGCTATTTGTCAGATTGAACACTGTGGGTTTAGGATTAGCATTGGACACATCTACCACTCCATCATTAACAACATTTTTTTTTTGTTTCCACCATTTAGGCTTGTTGTTGGAGTTGGTAGATTTATTTTCACTTTGGAGAGTGATTTCTCCCTTTTTAACCATGACTTCTTTGATACAGATGGCATTCTTGATCATCCTATCCAAGATGGGGGAATCTTTCATTTGCAATGCGTAGCTCAACTCAGGTATCAAGTTATTAACAAAGATTTCCATTTTCTCAGATTCAGGAATATCTCTTGAATATATTGCAAAGATTTTCCTCCACCTTTGTAGAAAGTGTGTAAAGGATTTGCCAGTTCTTTGTTTGGTGTTACATAGATCCATCATAGTTACATCATATTGTATATTATAGGAGTAATGTTGGATAAATTGTTGAATTAACTCCTGAAATTTTTTTTTACCTTAGGTGTAAGCTTTGAGAACCACTCCATGGTGTTTCCACCTAGGCTTCCTGGAAATAGCCTCATGAGGTATGTAGGTTCATGCATGTATTCTATGCTTAGAGCACAAAATTTCCTCACATGGTCATGTGGGTCAGTCTCTCCCGTATATTTGTCATATTTTGGCCTTGCCATGTTGGGAGGAAAGGGGACCATATTAATACTCTTATCAAAAGGAAATGGACAAATGTAATCCAAAGAGTATTTCATCTTGGGTTTAGCCTTCTCCTGTTTGAGATTTGCAAGCTTAGTTTGCATCAAGGTTAGTTTTTTGGTGAGAATAGAGATAGGGGTTGACACCTCCTTTTCTTTTAGTTGTTCAACATCATAATCCTTAGGTAATTTTATGCTAGTGGATGATAGATGGAGAAAGTATTTCTCTTTATCTTTTCTAATTATCTTTTCCAATGTCTTTTGAAAATTCTTGCTCTGTTTGAGTTTATTGTATTCTTCTTTAGTGATGTCTTCTTCATTGTGTAAACCAAACAAAGGATGGTCAAAGTGTTTTTCTTATTCACCATCACTATCTTCATGCTTTTGGTTTTTATCATTATAGTATTCCTCAAAATCTGCACTCCATTCATGAGTGGGTTTTTCCATTTTTGGAGAGTCTAAATCAAACAGGGAACTGCGAGATGTTTCTCCTTGTTGAAAGTGTAGTGATCTTGGAGGAACTTTTGATTCTTTAGAAGTGTACTTGTTTCATCTTGTGTTAACCATGTATTTGTATCTCAACTTTGTCAAGGTTTCCCAATAGTGTCAAGTAGAGTCTCAAATTGTTCAAGTGAGTGTGTCTAGGTTGAGGTGTTGTTTGAGTTTTGGTGGAATTTAATGATTCCAGCATCAAAGGGTTAGAATTCCTTGATAGTGAGCTGGGAATCAAGTTGTTTTGAAAAGTGGATAGACCACATGTATTGAAGCTGATTATGAGAGACCGATAGGACATGCAAGGTCTATGTTTGAAAAGGTATTGAAATAATGAAAAAGAGGCCAGAAAAGGAAATAGGGATAGACTAATAAGCCAAAATGGTATCCAATTTTACTAAAATTTCTTGAGAAATAATTTTGCATGTGCCCACTATCCTAGATGCGAGCCTCTATATACGAGCCAGGAAATATAGTGTGTGAGCTTCTGATGAACTAAATGTAACCTTTCTTCCTAGATGTGATGAAATGCTTACCAGATGTGATGCAAGATACCAGATACAATCTTACACAACCTAATACGATCCAGGAAATACCAAAAAATGAGCTTCTAAGGTTCTGTCAAATTTTGTCAATCCTGTTAATTTTGTCTTGGAAGTACGTGAATTTTTTTTGATCTGGGCTTGTGTTCTGAGACCTGCCAGTGAGTGAGAACATATGTAGATCAAGGATTGAATTTTGTTTCTTTTTTTGAAGGTGTTATCTGTTTAATGATTTTTAGTCATATCAAGCATTGTTGCATTGTTAAATGGGGAACAAACACATCCTTACACCCTATTTTCTAGGTAGAGGATGAAAATCCTTGCTCATTGACTTAGGTACACACTTATATTCTAATCAAAATATGGTCATCACCAAGCACACAATGGCTCTAGTCATGATTCCATATTAGTCGACTCCAAATGCAAGTGAGGGCATGATATAATGAGTGTCTTAGGGCAATTATTTTTTTCCTTGCACAAGGATTATCACCCTTTCGGGGATGAATCAGGTAGTTAGACTATAAATTTTGTTGCTTATGATGGGGCAATCCGCTCGAAACCATCTCACATAGAATTGCAGAAGGAAAAATTGAGTATAGCCCTATGAGTACTCAAATATGTATAGTCACACAAGCAAGATTCAAGCGGCTCCGCTCTACACATACCCAAGCATGTTCAAGGAATGATGTCAAAATTCTGAGAAAAAAATTGACTCCGTCTTCCAAGGCTTTGGCCTACGAGGAAGCAATTACTTATAATGAGTTGGAAGGGTTGGCGTAAAACCTGTCTTCACTTGGGTCATTCTTGGGAGATTTTTTCCTCAACCGAAAGGCCCTCTACTGTTAAATAAGCATACAAAGGATTGGCGAGCGTAGGATTTCTAGATTTCTGATTCTTCGAAAGAAGAAGAGAATACTTTCCTAGTCCATGTTGTTTTCTCCCAAAACACTCCAATCAATGTTCATTCCCTCAAGCTATTTGAGCTTGATTTAAATATTCCTAAATTATGAAAACATAGTACTTTGAAAGCAAAGTTTGATTGTTCAGTTTCCCTAAAATTAGGTGGTTTTCTTGTTCAATTACTATTTCCAAAATTTAGACAATGAAGTTGTTCAATTACCCACAAAATTTAATGCTTTGTGTTGTTCAATTACTTTGACAAAATGAAGTTAAACAGTGAGTTTGTTTGCCTTGTTTAGTTACCCCAAATTCCTTTCAAATCATAAATTGACTTGTGAGTTTCTGATTTTCCTTAAAAAGGAAAAGAGCATATTCCTCTGGTCAATTTAGTATGAGATTGGAAAATGTATTTAGTTTTGAAAGCATAACAAAAATAGAAGTAGAAAGGGGGGATTGGAAACCTGTAAAACCACAACTCAGTATTCTTTTTCCAACTTTTTTGAACAAGAGGGTCTTCGACAACGATCTGTAAATACAAGTTAGGCTATGTAAAGAGAAAAAGCACAAAAAACTCAAAACATTAGTGGTTAAACAACTGAATTTTCAAATTTTTAAACCAGATAAGATCCTAGAAATCTAGGAAACAACCTTATCTACCAGATGCGAGCCTTTGCACCATATACGATAAAATGGAGACCAGATTAGAGCCTTTACCAGAAACAACTCAAGAAATCCAGGATGTGAGCCTAGAATCTACGTTGTGAGGACGTATCCTAGATGCAAGGTTTATGACCAAAAATGAGCCTATACCTAAAACTCAAGAAGACAAATTAGTGAAAAATGGATGCAAAATGAGGAAAAATATGAAAAACAGCCCCACGGTGGACACCAAAAATGTGTGTGTTAATTTGTGCACCTGTTATCTGCAACATGACACTTCAATAGATCATTATATTAGTGAAAAAGCATAAAAACCAAGGGTTTCAGGCTAAACACTAAAACCAATCTATTGCTTCCTATCTAGGAGGAGTTTGAATAATGCAATAATCATGCCCTCAGATTATGCACAAATTAGTGACATATACAACTTACGAATGGAAGATTTGAATAAAAACTAATCTAAATGATCAAGAAACATGCATATTAGCTCTAAAAATGGAGATAAAAATAATACATAATAACAAAGCTAAAATGCAACATGATTTTAAAATTATCTCAACAACATAAAAATGCTTTCAACTCTGAAAATTAAGGGCCATTTATGCTCAAAATTCATCCTATTTATAGAATAAATGTGGAGAGAGAGGGGGGACAAGGTCACTAATGGAGGTGTAAAAACCTTAATTGTGGTGTAAGAGGCATTAATGGTGGAAGGCATTAATGAGGCATGGTGGAAGGAATATGCATTAAATGATGCATTTAAGAGGCATGGTGAGGGTTTAAGAAGAATGGGTGAGGGTTTAGGGTCAAGCTTGAGAACTTTGGCTTTTGGGAGTGGGTTGGATTCCTAATCATAAGATTAGGAATGTAACATCATTAGGAAGTGGGTTAGATTGAAATCAAGATTAGAAGTAGGCTTAGTATGTGTGAAGGGGTTGGGATTAGTTTAAATCCAGGGTTAAGGTGGTTAAGGTAGGTTAGGTTAGAGGGAATATTAATGAAATGAATTATATTTAATATATTCATTCATAAATAGGGAAATTAATTGTTTAAGCTTTTGATTGATTTTGATAATTAATTAGGACTATAGGCAATTAATTAGATTAATTTAGGCTACAAGATAGGCTTTTTCAAGTGGTGAGGTATAATTATAATTTCATTTAATGCCTTTTAAATTAATTACCTTAGCCATGTTTTGATTTGAATTGTTTTGAATTAAATTGATTTGATTTGATTGGCTTAGGTGATTAATAGAATTTTAGTGATTAAACCACTTAGGAGATTAAATCTGATTTGAATGAATTATGCCAACCCATTGAAGAATTTTCTTGGCATAATTGGGGGTATGATCACACTTAGGGAAAATAGGATCTATAGTCTAAGCAGACCAAATTAGGGTGGTTACACATACTAGGTGAATATCCCTAGCTTATTGGCATGGTCAAATAGGCTCTTAAGTGAGTCACAAAAGTACAAACTAATTGTGGGGATGCCATGAATCTTACTAGAAATTTCTAACTAGCAACCTACGTGGTTTACCTATGAAAGCTTGATAATTGGCTGTGCAAGGAAGATAGTAACTTCCCCAAGATCACTCGCACATTTGTGCCACATTGAGAATTTGGAGTCGGATAATATGATATCATGACTTGAGCCATTGCGTGCTTGGTCATATTCAAATTAGCTCTCATCCGTGTCCCTACATTTTCAAGTAAAGGTTTTCAAGCTCAAAAAATCCTTAAGAAGTTTCTTGTGCGTATATTCGATGTTACAAACTTGTGAAAACAATTGTTGAAAATACATAAAATCAAAGGTCCAAAGTCTTTTTCCAAAGAGATCAAAATTGTGTGCTTCTTGTAAGGTTTCTTTGTCCCTTGCAAAATTATTTGCTAAAATTTACCCAACCAACAAAAACAATCAATCATTCAAAAGATATCCAAGGTACACGTACCGTAGTCACTGCCTATTCCTAAGAAGAGATCTTTTTTTATCACAACTATGCTCATGTCTAATTTGGTGAAACATAAGAAGGTGAAAACTCCACTACCCCCTGTACACAAAGAACAGAAGAACACAACCCGAGAGGCCAACAAGTATCAACACATCATTGATTTCATCAAGCAAGAACCTCACAAATGAGAAGAATTTGACAAAGTGATAGACAACAACAAGGTTTCTCACTTCTGAAGAAAATATCATCTGGACACTTCCTTCATTACATTTGAATAATATGACTAGCTAGCTCATCACAATAATTAGTCATTACTCCTCTTCTTAGGATCACTTAGCATGCATTTTAGGGCCTCCCTTAGGTGTCATCTTTAGAAACACATCACACACTCATCCTAGCATAAACCAACATAATCCAATCCAATCCTAGTCAACCTATCATCATCCTAATCATCATCTAAATCATCCCAAATCACATCCCTCACTTGGTGTGTCATCCCCTTTTGAGTTTCTTAGAAACTACATCTTAATAAAAACCCCATATTTAGGTATCCTGAAACTAAGCATTATTTAGGATAAACCCCTTTGCCTTTGTTACCTCATCACCTTAATCAAAAGGCTTGTCCAGATTGATAGAGAATCCCATTTGCTAAAGACCACAAGTCTTTCCTAAGTAGACAATCACATCCACTTGATCTTACACTAGGGAAATAAACCCTTAATCCATAGGTACACCAAGTCACCCTTAATCCTTAGGAGCATACTCATCATCTTAGATGCATCATCTCAAATCCCAATCATAGTGCCATCATCCTATCTTCCTAGGAAAATCCTTGCATTACATGTTGCATCTCATATCCCCTTAGGGTTTTCATTTCATGCCACCTACAACACAATCCACTAAGAAGAGGAAGGATATGGACCCTAATCTTGCAGCTAGTTCATCCAATCCAACGATTGACCACACTAATGCCATGGTCTCCTTTGATCCTTAGCACAATGCACAAATTGAGCACATCTGGGTGGACACAAATGAGGCTCCTAAATTGAGCACTATGGAAACATTCATGAATCATCCAGGACATGCTACCATGGTCAGCGCCATCATAGGGCACAATAGCCATGACATACTTGCAGACATTCAGCAACAAGGAATCCATTTACCACCTTGAATCATACCCACATTAGTCACGAGACCTATGACACTCCTAGGAGAGATCCCTCATTTAGTAAGACATAAATTTTTCAATCCCCTACAATGGGAAATACAAGTAGGATCTCTCATATCACATATGATGCAACCTTCCATCCCCCAATCTATAGTGCACACCACGCAACAATCCACCCCATTTTTAGTCATGGGATCCCCACCTCCTAATCTAGCACCACCAGTGCAAGGAGTACCCCCATTGCTACACAAGAATTACCACCAATCCAACCCATAGTCACTCAAGCATCATAGATAGTTCCACCCTTTGTTGCATAATTCCCGTAACCAGCAGTAAACACCCAATAAACTAGTATTTCGCCAATCACTATGCAACCCATCCAAATCGCATCAACCAACTCACAACTACAAAGCACACAAACCATCAGTGCCATGATACCTACCTCCACTTTTCCTTCCATCACCACATCACATCAACAAAAACCATAGTTCACTATAGGCATGCTACTCATGAGAGCTTACAATCAACCCCTATTTTTGTAAGGGCCCAATTTCCATGCTCAACCAACATGATGATCACAATATATTCTAGCACTTCTTCCACAAACACAATCCAATCCAAAACCTCTACCACAAGCTTCCCAAGTCGGTCAAACAATAAAAAATTCTCATTCTTCCACTTGGAACTACTCTCAAGCCACCATGCAAGCCTTAGGTATCCCCACGTAGATGTGAAGCACCAATCCATCCACCTCTCAAGAAAAAAAAACATCCACCAAACCTTTGGCCACCATAAAATCTATTATCCAACCCATTCAACAACAAAAACTGTAGTAGTAGAATGCCAACCCATTCCAAGCGCAGGAAAAACATCTCAACCCCTTTGCAACTACACAAACCATTGCCCAACCTATCCAGCAACAACAACATTAGATGCAAGGCACAAATCCCAACACCACATAATCACTGCAGCAGTTTTCTAATCCTTTTGCTAATATGCACACTATCGTCTAGTCCATTCAGTAGTAGCAAGCTAATTTCACTGCCTCCCTAGCCATTCCATCTTCAGCTACATCCCAAGTCATTCCACCTCCACAACAATCAGATGTTCCCACTAACATCAATTACCTCACTATGCATATTGGGGGCATTCTGCCACAACACACCTATCCCACATACCCTGGAAATGTGACACAACTACCTTACATAGGTGCAATGCATACTCACCCCACCTACCCAACATCTCATCAAGCACATACCTACTATCAGCTACTACAGAAACAACATTAGGCACTACCATCCAATCCACAACAGTATCCTACTCCAAAATAGTTACCACCACAAGAACCTATCTATGCTTCTCATCAGTCTCTCTATCACACAACACATTATCCTCCATAAAATCCCCCATATTCACCATTTGATCCATATCCCATCTAGGGAACCAATACAATCAGAGTTAATAACCCTCTCAAAAAAATCAATTACAAGTAGGAAGAAATGAAGAACTCTCTTAAAGAGCTAAAAGAAGGGATCAAGATTAACACATTAAAGTTTGGAGTGGTGTGTCCCTACCCATTTGATCGATCTATCACCACTCTACCCTTCCCCAAAAACTTCAAGGCACCCAAGTTTGACAAATACAGGGGAAGGGGAGATCCTGTCAGCCACGTCAAAGAATTTTACATGACATGCCAAGAAGTGGCTTACAGTGAAAATTTCCTCATGCATCTATTTCCTAAGAGCTTGGGAGGAACCTCTCTTGAATGGTTCTATAAGATCTTCTATGGCACACTTTCCACATTTACGGAACTATCAAAGAAATTTGTGGCCCAATATGTGCATAACATCAAGAACGAGCTCTCCCTCTTAGACGTATGCAACTCCAAACAAAAAGGAGGAGAAATATTAGCAGATTACCTACAACATTGGTAGGGACTCACTACAAGATTTTTGTATCAACCTCATGAGAAACATCTCACTATGATCTTCATTAACAATCTCTATCCAAAACTAGCCCATCACATGTGCATGAATTGCTTACAGAATTTTTAAGAAATTCAAGGAAAAGGCATGGATCTTGAAAGGGGTCTCATAGAAGATGGTGCTATCAAAGATTATAAAGAACCCCATCCTGAAAGAAACAACAATGATCGATCAAGATACTAGAACAAGAACAAAAATCTAGTCATTGATGGAGTCACTGACACCAAAAATGTTTAGGTTGTGGTGTCCGGTCCTAATGCACCTACTCAAAACTATTGGTAGATACTGCCAGTGTATCCACAACCCCCGCCCATGTATTAACAATTGGCACTAGCATATCATCAACCTGCATACCAATAAAACACATGCCCCCAAGTGGCAGCCATCCATCCCCCTCCTAGGACATTGTATCAACCTAACTACCAATCTCCTATAAACTAGGAAAATGCCACATCAGTCCCACGTGGAAAACCAAAGCCTCAAGTCCAGAATGCAACAAAATGCATGTTTACACCTTGGGTGAACCCATAGATGTCATTTTCAACAAAATGGCTAAAGCTAACATAATCATGTACCCACAAACACAACCATTTGATGAGTCAACACCTAAGTCTGCATGGTAAAAAGACAATTAATACTATGATTACCATCATGTTAAGGGAAATGCTACCATCAAATACATGAAGCTGAAACACTACATCCAAGACCTCATTGACCATGAAGAGATCACAGTAGACTCTCCTGCCCATCCCTCACCAAATTTCTGCCTTCAAATCTATTAGAATGCATTCCCAAAACATAACTCTAGAAAAGGACCTGCCAACCCCGCTCAGCCCTCCAACCAAGGGAAGGGAAATCAAGGAGACAATGCGAAAAAAATGGATTATACCAATGCATACATCAATTATGATTACCTCATTGGATGCATATCCCAAGTCAAGTCCTCTGTTAATGTCATCCATGTCAAGGGTGTAGATAGCCAATGCCCAGTTACCACTCATCGAGGCAGAATATTAGTTGCAGGTGCTAGTTTCGCTCAATTCACTGGTACCCAATACAACCTATTGGAACACCTAGGGAATCCCCTTCCCAAATCTCCATCCTAGATCACCTCCACACCTTGCCAATTCATCAAGAGATCCTTAATAAAGCCCTACAAGAATCACATGTCCCTAGCAACATCAACCCCACACAATTCCAAAACCTCATTGGCCACCTATCCACATCTTGTGGGATTTCCTTCAAACCAATAGATATACCTTCTAAAGAACCTAATCAAAACCTTCCTCTCCATATCGCCATCATGATTAAGAATTTTGCCACCAAGCGAGTCCTGATAGATAATGGTTCAGCCCTCAATCTATGTACATTGAAATTTATCAAATAGTTGGGGTGTACTGAAGCAGATATAATGAATGATGTCATCACCATCAAAGCCTATGACAATCTAGAATGCACTTCTGAAGGAAAAATCTCATTTCCCATCAAGCTAGGCCTTGCAGTCCACGATATAGTATGTCACATTGTTGATCTTGATCTTCCCTTCAACATCCTCCTCTGACGCCTATGGATCCATTCTATGCAAGTCATCCCATCCACTTACCATCAATGCATCTAATTCCCACATAATGGCACTAAATTCACCATCGGTGTAGATCCCAAACCCTTCACACACTGCCTATGTGTGTTAAATAGTACACCTGTTACTTGTGACACACCACTTCAATAAATCATTACGTTAGTGAAAATAAGGTTAGTAAAGCATGTAAATTCACTAAAATTGATCTATTTCTTTCTAACTAGGAGGAGTGTGAAAAATAACACATTAACCCTCAGATTATGCCTTTTTCAGTGACATATACAACCTAGCATGAAAGATTCAATTAAAACTAAGAAAGATATCCAATAAACATACATTCTAGCTCTAAAAATCAAGATTATAACAATGCATAAACATGGAAGCTAAAATGCAATATGAATCTATGCTAATCCTAATAGCATAACAATGCTTTCAACTCTGAAATTAAGGGCCATTTGAGCTCAAAAACTGATTCTATTTATAGAAGAAATGAGGAGAGAGAGAGGGGGGACAAGGGTCATTAATGGAGGTGTAAAACCCATTAATGAGGTGTAAGAGGCATTAATGCCAAAGGCATTGATGAGGCATGGGCTTGAGGAATCTCCATTAATAATGCATTAATGGGAGTATTTAAGAGGCATGGTGAGGGGTGTAAGTTGAAGCTTGAGAAGGTGGACTTAGAGGGAGTCAAGCTTGAGAAAATTAACTTTCTCAAGTGGGTTGAGTTCCTAATCACAAATTTAGGAATGTGACATCATTAGGAAGTGGGTTAGGATAGGATTAAGATTAGGATTAGATATAGCATGGGGGGAATAAGTTGGGATGATTTTGAACCTAGGGTTAAGGTGGTTGAGATAGGTTAGGCTAGGGTTTAGTGGAATATTAATGAAATTAATTATAATTAATATATTCATTCAAAAATAGGAAAATTAATTATTTAAGCCTTTTTTTGCTTTAGATAATTAATTAGGACTATAGCCAATTAATTAGATTAATTTAAGCTAGAAGATAGGGTTTTTGCAAGTGATTAGATATAATAGGGATTTATTTAATTCCTTTTAAAATAATTACCTTAGCCAGGTTTGATTTGAATTGAATTGATTGGTTTGATTGGCTAAGATGATTAATAAAATTTAGTTATTGAATCACTTATGAGATTAAATCTGATTCGAATGAATTATGCTAGCCGATTGAAGAGTTGTCTGGTCATAATTGGGGGTATGATCACACTTAGGGAAAATAGGGTCTATAATCAGAGCAGACCAAATCTAGGTGGTTACATTTTCCCCTCTTTAAATTGATGTGCGAGCGGCATATTGATTCAAAGAAAGTTTTTGATGTTGACTTTAGAAAGATTGATAATTTCACTCATGATTGAACGAAACGTTTGATAAGATCAGTCTCGCACTTGATTGATCTAAACTGATAGAATTGACTTTGCACTTGGTTTTCATACAAAGGTCAAATAAAAGATCTTAAAGATACCAATCCTGAACTTGGTTGTTGTCCAAAGCTTGATAATACTGATTCCAAACTTGGTTGTTGTCTAAAAGTCAGTATGAAGCTACCAGGAGCTTAGTAAGAATCTTTTAAAAATGAGGGAACACAAGATGGCCAACTTATGAGAACCAAAGCTTTCTATCCAAAAGTTCTAAATTAGTCAAGGAAACTATAATGCCCCTATTTTTTTGATAACAAAGTCATTTTTAATGTTGTTTCGAGAAAGAATTTGATTGATGATAGTGTGATCATGTCCCCTCGGGAATGAAATTGAAGGAAAGAAATAAAATCCCTCTGTTAAATTGATGTATCACTTGTAGGAATGGGTAGGGAAAGAAAGAACATAGTAGAAGAAGTGAGGAAAGAAGGTGTGTTTAAGATTAAACATAGGAGTACCAAGTTAATCATGTGAAAAGGTGAGTGGTGGCACTGATAAAATGATGTCAGACCAAGATGTTTGATGAAATGTGCAATTTGATAGATTTTTTGAATAGATGGAGCAATTCTGCATTTTTAGGAGTTGTCTCAAAATGTTACTATACTGCATAAAACACCTTAGGCGCCTTCAATTTGGTTCTTGATTGATCAAAAAGAGAACAAAAATGTAGTTGCAGTTTCTTGGGAGGAGTTTTGGAACCCCTAAATAGCTCAAAAGACCAATATATATCTCAAAAATCACCATTTTACTATTCATTTTCACTTTTACCCATAGTAAATTCTAGAGCTATGTAGAGAAGATGGTGGTCTCGATTAGGAAAAATTGTTTCGAGCTCAGCTATCAACATCAGTGCCTAGATGACTACGCACCTCTGGTAAGTACTCGTAAAACTACCTCATGAAGTTTGCAATTTTGAACTTCTTGCATTTTTATAGTTTTTGCAGCCTCTTGAATTCTGGGTTGAATTCAGGATTCTGGATTGTATCCTGCTAAACCCGTGTCACATCCGGTATTTCTCAAATCATATCCTATTTTCCCAAATTTATGTGTCGCATCTAGTATTTCTTGGATCGCATCTAGTTTGGCCCATTTTGGCTTGGTTTAGAATTTGAAACTAGGTTTATGTCACACCCTGCATTTTAGGATCGTACCTCATGTTTGGGGTTGCATCCGAGATTTCCAAAATCATACCCAACATTCTCCATGACATCCTATTTTTCTAGGATCGCATCTAGTAAAAGGATCGCACCCTGTATATCCAGGATCGCATCTGGGTTTTAGAATTAGAATTTTTGCAAATTGTGAACTGTCATCTTTCTGTAGACCTTGAATCACTTAGGTGATTATGTTTATGCATTTTTTTCATATATAGAACACTGATTTATCTTTTAATTACCAAAAAATAGGTCGATTTTGAGGTAGTTGCATTCTGAGGGACATTTATAGGGCATGTGCTTGCCTTGGCTGGACTGTTGTCAGATGATGAGAAGGAGGTAGTAGTCTGTGTAGGATTACGATAATTGATTGGTTTAACCAATATAGGGGTAAATTGGGGGTTGTTGACTGCTCTTACTGAGAGATGGCACTCAGAGCACAACACCTTCCATCTCCCAACTAAGGAGATGAAAGTCACCCTAGAGGATGTGTGGCGTATACTTCGCATTCTAGTGATGGGGCAAGAGGTATGATTTGAGTTGACTTCTGTTGTTTCCATAGGTGTAGCTCATTGTTTCTTCCAGGATGACACTATTGATTAGAGAAACATTTCCTGGGATTATATGTGCAATCACTATGATCATTTATCTGTATATTTAGCAGGCTTGATTGGCTGCATCCTGATGGCAGACAAAGGACAACATAAATTCATTTTAGGATAGGTGGATATGCCTAAGAAGATGGTCATCTCTAAATAGAGATTTGCATGGGGTAGGTGTATTCTGACCCATATGTATCGGGAGCTTCGTGAGATTGTATATCAGTATACCTAGAGCATGACTACAGGGATTTTGATTCTTCAGATATGGGCTTGGGAGCACATCCCAATAACATGACCCATTGTAGACAGGCAACATGCACTTGAGCAGCCGTATGTATATATGTATGTAGGTCTGATCTAGCAGCCCCATCTGGGCAAGGTAGAGTGATGTTGGTGTCTTTTTGACGATATGTCAAAGGTAGTATGGTGGCCGTACTTGGACTTTGAGGAGTGGACCTCTGATGCTTGACAGGTTCCATTTTTCTTTTAGAGTAGGTACCTAATCAGGATGACCAGATATGTCATAGAGTGTTTTGTACATACCCAAGTTTTGAGACAATTTGGCCATTGACAGAGCTAGAGCCAGGACGTGATAGTGTATGCTAGAGTTCATGATAAGGCACCATTGTGGGACACCTAGCTGAGATATGAGACTGCACATCAGGAGATCAGAGACATGGTCAAATTTGATTGGGATATGCACCTTGGTGTTGTAGATGCATGCTGTTCAGATGGGTATGCTACAGAGATGCTTCAACATTCATTTCCATGATTCACAGTTCTTGAGGAGGCCATTCCTTGTATAGAGGACCCTGTAGAATATGAGCTTGATGATCGCCCTACCAGAGGTAGAGGAGGAGTATAGAGGGATAGGGGTTCTGGGGGAGGGTGATATGGAGGTAGGGTTGGAGGTAGACAAGATCGTAGGTGCCCTCCTCTAGATGAGGGGGACAATGGTGGAGATGACAGGGGTGGTGGTGTTGTGGGTGGTACAGGAGATGTGGCCAATGATAGTGGAGAGGGTCAGTGCACCCGATTTAGATTTGTTTCTCCGAGGATGGATCTAGGGTCTTTACTTACAGGGGAGCAGTAGAGATAGAAGAGGCAACTAGATAGGTCATAGGATAGGCCCTTAGGGTAGGATTTTGATAGGGGTTGTGATAGAGATGGAGATCCACTATCTTAGTGTGAGTGGGAGAGAGAGTATCTTAGGGAAAGGATCACAGCTTTAGAGGCCAGGCTTACCACAGAAGAGGCCAGGATCACTATATCAAATGCATTTCTTGCTGATAGGGATAGACAGCTGGAGAGACTTAGAGTCGAGAGAGATACTTAGGCTCGTACTGTTGTGCACTAGGGCCAGAGAGCCACATATTATTATGCTTTGTATCATGCTGTAGTACCAGAGGCATAGAGAGTTGTGTCCTTTTCATGATTATCATAGTATTCAGAGGGACCATGCCTCCTCTAGCAGATCCATTTGTACCACCTCCTCCTCCTCCTCCTCTAGATCAGGGAGAGCGGGGAGCCAGAGTTGAGTTTGTATTTTTTCATATATAGTTCTGAGATCACATTATATATCTGGATCCTTTCGAGATCATTCTTTTTGTACAATGACACTTTATACATGTATATCTGATTCATCCTTATACTCTGATACTCTTTGGGTAGACTTGTGCCATATTTTTGATATGTACCATGTTTTGAGATATATATTTGATGTAACTGTTTCTAATTCTGACATGTTGTTATGAGTTCTCTTTATTTTGATGGATGTTGATGCACATGTGATTTAGATTTATCTTGGTTTTATGATGAGTTAGATTGTAGATGAAGACATCATGTATGTATTTGGATTTATCACTAATATAAATATGTTTCAAATGATACTATGTGAATATGAAAAATGTATGTTTTTGTGTTTTTCTTATGCAAGTAAAATGTATGGATGCACTTAGAATGTAGAAATAAATGTGATGTATAAATGCTTTATTTGTGTATTTTGCTTCTTTCTCATTGATGAATGTAGAAGGTATGTCATGGATATGCAACAACATGAATATCATTAACATGGATGTATGCAATTAACTTGATTTAAGATGAATCAAGAATTTATTTTAAGCTCAAGTCCTTTTTATGTTGTTCTCTTTAAAATGAATCATGCAATCTCTAAATGCATCTATATGCATACTCTTAGGACTGTCACTGATTTTTATATATTGTAGCATTTTATCATCATTGGACATTTGTTGTAACGGACACCACCTGATAGTACAACAATCACTAATACCCACTGATATTATGAAAGTATGAATGCTATGTTTATTGGATGAAATGTCAGAAATAGACTTTAGGCATCAAGGCATAGAAGCTAGGATAACAAAATAGTCACCTTCCTTTTACTATATCAGAATCTATGTAAGGTAAGATATTGGACCTGCAATGACCTTGAAAATTCATATCCTTGGGTACATTATGCTTCATATACCTTAGTGAGAATCTGAGTTAGAAAATAGACAAGGAAATTGTTTCAACCTCACCATAGTTTACACATAACAAAGATCGAGATATATGCGACTATCCACTCATGGCGGTAGCTCTTACCATAAACATCCAAGTTAGGTGAAATGTATAGGATCATTTGGAACAATCACCATATGCAGAAAACTAAGAAAATGTTATGCCCCCTGTCCTTGTGACTCTTTGTCTTTGTGAAAACATCGTGGAGTAACTCAGAAGACATAACAACTATCAATTGTGAATCAATCAAAGGAAATTCATAACTGTTTAGATGCCCCAGTTAAAACATCATGGGTACATAAAAGAGTCACAATCAAACCAAAATCAAACTATGTTTATGTAGTATTTAATAAATAATATTGATTTATTTTTCAAGTGCAGTAGAGATTCATCAATCAAAAGTTGGAAGTCAAGCAATATGTGTTCCATGTCTATGTATAACATTGTTCCTGGTTGCAATCTAATGTAGGGCTTAGAAACACCATTTTAGGTTAGTGCAATGTTTGTGCCATCCTTGTTTCATGAAAGTGATAGTTTGGTGCAATAATTTGAGAAGCATTGTGTCACAAGACAAACCATCCTATGAAAACCTAGCAAACACAACCTAACATGCTAGCCAAGATTCCCCTAGTGTAGAATGATGTGTTCCCTAAGACAGAAATGCAGACAAATCCCAAGCAAGGATAGGATATTTGTAAGGAAACAAAGTCAAATTTTAGCACAGGTGTAATAGTGAAGCCCTACTATCAGAAATGTAATGATAGATAGAGCGCATAATACAAGTGACACCTAATTGCTAGGTTTTCACCACTTGGAAAAACTTTCTCATTCTTTTTGCTACCAGGATGCCTGTTTTACTAGGTTGTCATCAAGGCACTTTTCTCTTTTTCAATTTTTTTTTGTTATTTTTGCTTTTTTGAATGTTTTTGTAGTATCAAGTCACATGTTTGCCAGGTTTTCACCAAGGATACCTTTTATTCAGGAATTTTTTCATTGTTTTTGGATTTCTTCAGGATCAATTTTATGATGTTTTTGGTATTTTCTGAATTTTCCACTGTATAGGCCCTTCTAGCCAAACATCAAGCGTAGAACCACTTCAAATGTAGGGTATTAATAGGATCTATAAGAATGTCTCCCTTAGGTGTAGCTAGTTGATAATCTCCAGTCCCAAAAGTAGCAGTGATAACATAAGGTCCCAACTAGTTAGGTTCAAACTTTCCCTTATGTTCTCTGTTACACTAGTCCTTAGGATTCTCCTTTAGGACAAGATCCCCCAATTGAAACTTGTGCGGTTTGACCTTTTTATTTTATCCTTTGGAAATGCATGCTTGGTATACTTTTAGATGATCAAAAACCTATTTCCTACACTCATCAAGTAAGTCTAAAAAATTCACCCAATCAATGTGGTATTGCTCCTCAGTAACAAGACCTTGTAAAGATATCTGCAAAGATGGTATTCAACCTCAATAGGTAGTACTGCTTCAGCGCCATAGACTAGGGAAAATGGCGTGGCTCTAGTTGGTGTTTTGATACTTGTTCTATAGGCCTATAGTGTCAAATTTAGTTGTAAATGCTAGTCTCTGCTAGACTTACTCAAAATTCTATGTAGGATCTTGAGAATATTCTTGTTAGATGCCTCAGCCTATCCATTACCTTAAGGGTAATAGATTGAGGAGCAATGTTGAGTGATGTGGAACTATTCGCAAAGGTCATCAATGTCTTGTTTTTTAAATTGGCCTCCATTGTCTATTACAATTGAAGAGGGTATCCCATATCTACAGTTGATGTAGTTGAAGATGAACATAGCCACCTATTTTCTAGTGGCTTTGATTAGCGGAACAACCTCGACCCACTTTGTGAAATACTCAGTGGCCGTAATAATGAACTTGTGTCCATTTGAAGAATTGGGATATATTTGTCCAACCAAGTCAAAGGCCCATTTCTGAAATGGCCAATGTGTTATGAATGGTATAAGTTCCCTGGCAGGAGTATGGACAAGATTTCCATGTGTTTGGCATTTATGAAATGTTTTAGAAAATTGAATAGCATCTTTTTCCATTGTAGGCCAGTAATATCCTACTCTGAGCAGTTACTTTGTTAGTGAAAAGTCATTTGAATGTGATCCACATACACCTTTGTGGACTTCTTTTAATGTGTGATCTAACTCTTCATGTTCTAAACATACCCAGGAGGACATAACATGATTCTTTCCTAATCAAGGCTCTTTTTTCATTTCTCAATAGATTATTGGGAATGGTTTGGTTAGTTAGATAAGAAATGATATCAGCATACCGAGATTGGTTTGGGGTGTTCAAAGCATAGATTAATTTGTATTCAAGGGTATCAAAGGATGAATAGGATAATTATTCCACCAAGAAGTCATAGAAGAATTTATGTTCCTCCAGTTGTAACTTGGATGACAATGTAGCCATAACACCTGCAACTTTGTTCTTTGTTCTGGGTATCTGCTAGAATGTGATGAAGACAAAGTACTTCTTTAAGTCATCTATCAGTTTCTTGTAGGGCATCAACTTCTCATGTTTCATCTACTAATCTCCATTGACTTGATTGATAATGAGCTGGGAGTCACCATACATGTGTAACTCTACAATCTTCCATTCCATGGAAAGCTTAAGATTGTTTACCAATGCTTCATATTCAGAAATGTTATTGGTGCATGGAAACATCAATTTGTAGGACTTTAGTATCTTGTATCCTTGAGGAGTTCTGAATAGAACCCCTACTCTAGAGCCTTGTTGCATGAAAGAACCATCAAAGTACATCTTCCATGGATAATCAGTGACGTGCATAATTGTTTCATCAGGGAACTCAATCCTTAAAGGTTTTTCATCTTGAAGTGGTGAATCAGCCAATTGATTTGTGAGAACTTGTCCTTTAATAGCCCTCCTATCCACATACTCAATGTCAAATTCACTCAGAATGAGGACCCACTTTGCTAGACATCCTGTTAATTCTATTTCTCAAGAGGTACTTCAAAGGATCTATCTTTGCAATGAGCCTTACTCTATGTGATAGCATGTAATGCCTCAATTTTTGTGATGAAAAGACAACTACTAAGCATTCCTTCTCAATAATTCTATAATTGAGTTCATAGGAGACTAGTGTTCTACTGATGTAGTAGATCGATCTTTCTTTCTTAGTTTCATCCTCTTGTGCCAGCAATACTCCCAGTGATGTGGTTGTAGCTGAAATATACAAGAGTAATGGATTTCCATGGATGGGTGCCATAAGAATAGGAGGAGTAGCTAGGTACTCTTTTAATTCTCTAAAGTTGGCTTCACAATGTTCATCCCATTTGAAGGTGACCCCTTTGTGTAGCAATTTGGTAAAGGGTTGTGATCTATCCGCAAGTTGTGTCATGAACCTCCTAATTGATTGGAGTCTCCCTTGTAACATTCTCATTTGACTAATGTTTCATGAAGGATTCATTTCTAGTATAGCCTTGAATTTGCTAGGGTCTACCTCAATTCCCTTTGTTGAGATAATAAATCCTAGGAGCTTTCCTGATTGGACCCCAAAGGCACATTTATTTGGATTGAGCCTGAGTTGAAATTCCTCCATACAATCCAATATCTTTCTTAAGTCATCAATATGAGTATTTTGTTCCTTTGATTTAGCTAAGGTGCCATCCACATGATCCTCCATGTTTTTATGCATCATATCATGGAATATAGAAGTCATTGCTCTTTGATATGTAGCACCATCATTCTTTAACCCAAATGGCATGATGTTCCAGCAAAAGGTTCCCCATGCGCATGTAAATGAAATCTTCTCTTGATCTTTAAGAGCAATTTTAATCTAATTATAGCCTGAGAACCCATCCATTAGTGAATACATTTGGTAGCCTGCTGTGAGGTCTATGATCATATCAATATTAGGCAGTAGAAAATCATCCTTAGGACATGCCTTGTTTAAGTCTCTGAAGTTTGTATAGATCTTGATAGATTTATCTAATTTAGATGCTAGGACTACATTGGAGATCCATCCTATGTAAGCGATGACTTAGATGAATCCAGCTTTTAACAATTTCTCTAGCTCTTCTTTTGCTAGTAATGCAACATGAGGATGCATTTTTTTGAGTTTTTGTTTCACGGGTTTGATCCTGAGAGCTATAGATAGATGGTACATTATCAATTCAAGATCTAGTCTAGGCATATTTGTATAAGACCATGCAAAGTTGATTTTTTTCTCTTTCAGGAACTCGGTGAACTATGTCTTCTCCTTTTCTGACAAAGATTGTGCTAGGTGTACTATTTGAGGATCTTCAGGTGTGCCCAAGTTAACTGGTTGCATTGGTTCTATTAGAACTAAAGACCTTTCTTGAAAGTGCTTAGGGAGGATATCAACAATCTCATCTTTTTGTGCCTCTAAGAGGTTTTCACCATTAGATACATCTTTTGTTTTTACTATTTTAGAATCTGATACTGCCACAATGTGGTTTTCACTGGTAGTTCTCTTTTTCTTTTTATTTTTCAATTTTTGACTGAGAAACTTGATATCCTCATGTGAAATATTCATGCTCCTTACATTGGTGGAAGAAGGGTAAGGTTCACAAGCATTTAGGGAACAAGCCAAGGTGTAGTCATATGGAAAGTCGAGGATAGGAGTAGGATCTATATTTTTTAGTAATAATTGAGGGGGGGGGGGGGGGAATTAGTGGCCTCAAAATTTTNGTGAATTAGTGGCCTCAAAATTTTATCCTTCAAACATTAACCACCAATCAAATAAAACTCAAATTATTAAGTCCCTACAAGATGCATGCCATGAAATACTTATAATGATTTAACTGTCTGTCAGTTTTCCTTGTCTGTCCTTATCTCCTTGATTACCGATAAGAAGTATAACTATTTACCAAAGTAAATAATCAGAGTATACCAATCAACCAAGTGCTAACTATGTTAGATATAAAACAATAAAGAAATGAATCATACACACATAACACATGAATGTTTAACGTGGAAACCTTGTTAAGGGAAAAACCACTGGGACCAGTACCCTAAATTTTCACTCTTCTGAAGTGAGCCCTGTTAGGAGCCAACCCTATTAAAGGTTACAAACACACTGTTAAGTGTGACCTTGTTAGAGGATTTTATACATAGAGGTTGTCACTTAGTATCGGGCATCTATTGCTACCATCCTTGAATCAGCCTCCTTCTTAGACTGTCAATAGGTATCGGGAAAGTCCAATGCTACTTTCATGAATCAACCTTTTTGGCACTCGTTGGGATGTACCTCAATATAAAGAAGACTGTTAAGTCCTGCTCTATTAAGAGACTTGATGTTTCAATGGTTAAACTGAAACACTATGACCTGTTCATGATGCAACTTTGAATTGCAAATTTTCAGATCTATTTAAGTACATTACCTCTCTGATCAATGTATCAATTCAATTCTTTGTGCTCCACACTTTTTGCTCTATGATTCTATGCTTCACTATTCATTAGTGTCTATAGAATTCTTTAGATCTCCTTTAGCTTGATTGATCAAGACTGTATGAAGTTATTCTTCATCAATTTCTCTTCAAAATCCTCTTTCTATTCACTCCCCTTAATCCCATCCGTAAATGAATTAAGCTTGTCTCTTATATAGACATTATATTCACTATTTCTTGATTCCTAATTCTTGTCATAAAAAACAATCTAGACAATTTGATTTAAAGAATAACTCCTAATTTATCTCATAGTTATCTTCTTGCCAACTGTATGAATCTTCTTTAAATCAATCACTTAACTCTGGTCGAATAAAACAAAGAAAACAACCAAATAAGTCTATCTTTAGCTCTTGCCAGCTAGATATTTTATTATTTTCTAAACTCTCTGTTCCATTGGTCATCTCTGTAGTTAGTTTTTGGTGACAACTGATAGCTCCGTCAGCATGAATTTAGTTAGCTTCAAGATCTCCATCCATTGGGTATCATTGGATTTTTACTCGTCGGGCAACTCTATTTTCAGCTCGTCGAGCATCCTATGGTTTTGCTTCATTAGGCAATACTGTCTTCTTCTCGTCGGGTATCACTATGAATTTTCTTCTTTGCCTTTACCGATGGTGTGCACTCCATCAGTATTGTCTGTCACTTAGTGAATACTTGACTTTTATGCATTGCTGAAAGCATAACCTTTGTTCCATTGATTCTCTGAAGTCTTTGGCATTATGTACATGACCATTCAGATGATATCAAGTTGACATCAATGACAATACAAACCATTAACTGATTTAATGCCTTGCATTA
>MU227083.1:6451719-6487037 GCA_018584345.1 Thuja plicata
ATTGTCCTTGAGAGAGATTAAGCTTGAGAGCTTCTCTCAACAAAGCTTGGATAGAGAACCATGAGATGATATAGTTTGTTAGTTTCAATTCTTTAGATTAATTTGTTATCTTTCCATAGAATAGTTTTCTTTCATTCTTAATTTCATGAAGGTGCATTTTCATGTACACACTTGCACATGATGTTGTCTAACTTTGTCATCGTTAGTAAGTCTCTTACATTTCTCCTTCTACTTATTTTCATCATGTTGTCAAAATTCACATGACACAATATTTTGTGTCACAACCATATGTCTTTTTTTCTAGTCATTAAGAAAGTGCTGTTAGTATCATTCAGATAGAATAAGTTACCAGTCTGTTCACCAGTACCAATTATTTTTCCTGATTCATTGAAGATCTTTGCCTTATTATTCTCAAATGCTACTCTGTGAGCTAAATTATTCAGCTGAGAAACACTCAACAAATTATAATTCAATCCTTTTACCCAATAAGCATTTTCACATTTAATCAGGTTATTCAGCATTATAGTTCCTTTACCTTCAACTGGACAAGGTGTATCATTACCCATTCTTATTGTTCCACCATTATAATACTCAAAAGTGTTAAAATTTTCTTTATCACCGGTCATGTGGTGAGTGCAGCCACTATCTATAATCTAGATGTCATTCTTGCTAACCTTAGATATGAGTGCAATTTCTACATACCTTTCATCTTCATCTGAATCATCCTTCACAACCACAAATACCATCTTGATGTCTTCATCAATTTCAGTGTCAGTGTCTTCATCTTTGCAAGAAGCTAGGTAGCTAGCCTTCTTGCCTTTGTCCTTGTAGTCTCGGGTATCTCTTCTTTCTCATTGTCGGTAACCTATGTAATGTTTGTTATCACCTCTGTCAGATTTCTTCTCAAAATATCTATCATTACTTCTGTCATCTTTTCTTCTGTTAGGACATCTTGCAACAAAGTGTCCAATCTCTTTACAATTAAAGCATACAAGTGGTAATTTGCCTTTGTATTTACCTTTGCCTCTCTGCATTCTTTTAGCCATTAGTGCTTCAATTTCATCTAGATGTTCTTCTTCACTTTCACTTTCACTATCCCTTCTAAATGTGTGTCTATGAATTGATTTTCTTATTCTCATAGAAGACTTAAATGCAGACTCTAAGTTTGGTAAGACACTATTATCAAAATTATTAATCTCAAATGAAATCAGTCTACCAATTAAACTATCAAGAATAAATGTATTGTTTTCTACTGCTCTCATTTCTTGAATGGAAGAAACTCTAATAGCATATACACATAGTAAGGTTCTTAAGATTTTACTTACCACTGTCTCCTCTTCAAGTGTACCTCCAACTCCTTGTATAGCATTGACTACTTCTTTTATTCTTGTTTTGTACTTATAGACACCTAAAAATGGTTCGAGCCTACTGGTCTACGTGTTTTAACATTGTTCACATGACAATCAAAATGTTGTTTTGTGACCTAATTATTCCTCTATGTCACGCATATGATCTTTATTGTATAGCGACATTGTGTCTTTCATCAATGATTAAATATTGCAAAATTGTTCAATTATTTACTAACAATTCCACTTTCTCTATCAAATCAATCATTTCCCAAATCATTTCAAAACCTTCCTAAACTGATCCTATTCGATCCTAAACCATCCCAAACCTTCCTAAACCAATCCTATATAATCATAAACCATCCCAAACCTTCCTAAACCGATCCTATTCAATCCTAAACCATCCCAAACCTTCCTAAACTGATCCTATTCGATCCTAAACCATCCCAAACCTTCCTAAATTGATCCTATTCGATCCTAAACCATCCCAAACCTTCCTAAACTAAACCTATTTGATCCTAAACCATCCCAAACCTTCCTAAACCAATCCTATTTGACCCTAAAAAATTCCAAACCTTCCTAAATTAGTTCAAATCTATCCTATTCTATTCCTAATCATTTGCAGAATTGTCTAGACTCATTTCTGACCATTCTGGGGCATTGTCCAAGATCATCAATGCCTAATCAACCCAATTTCAAACCAATTGATCAAACCCTAATTCCAATTCAATAAATGTTATCATCATTTTAGGAGCATTGTCCAAGATCATCGATGCTTCGTATCCTTTCAATCAGCCATTTGATAACATTGTCCAAGATCATCGATGTTATCACTACCAATCTATCAATTTCAATTCAAAAGTGTTGTTCATTATTGTCAATACTATTTCTGATTATCATTTCAGGAAGATTGTCAAACATCATCAATGTTTCCCCATTTCAATCTTATGATGCCATCAAAGTTCATTGGCACTTTTCAATCATTTCCAATCATCATTATCTGGGCGCATTCTCAAAGTTCATCAATGCCTCGTGATTTCCTAAACTATTCCAGAACCCTAATCATTATCAATATTATCAAAATCATTCCAATTCAACATCAACACCTTCAATTTGACCTATTTCTCACTAATTCCCCCCTTTGGATGAATAACCCATAATTTATCCTAAGTCCTAATTGAATAAATAAATAAACTTTATTTATTCCCTATTTCCCTAAGTCTCCAATAATTAATTAATTAGCTAATTTCAAACTTATGAGATTTCTTATAATTTCAAAAATCTAATTTGATTTTGAGGAATATTTGAGAATATGGGATTATTTATTTGATTGATGATTCATAATCTCACCTACATATCATATCCCTTAAATAAGGATTCTCATCCCTATTAAGGTGCTTCACAAATATTCTCAAATATTTGCAATATCCCCTCAATATCTCTCACCCATTTCATGCTTCCAAACATCCCATCAACCAAAATCTTGGTTGGTGCATCAATTTTATGTAATCTCACCTAAATGTGTCTCATTTTCTATAAATTGAGGACATTTCTCTCATTCAAGGTTAGACCACTATCTTCTAGTATTCTCATTGCAAATTTATGCTTTTAAAAGTCTTTGTGCAATCTTGTTATTGTCAAAGAGAAAACATTAATCTGATTATGGAGAAGAAAGAAGGACATGGGGGATTTATCTAAAGGGGGTTCTTAGAGTTTTATTCTTTATTTTTATGAATCCTTGTTTTAAATGGCTTTCATGATAGATTAGATAGGTTAGCATGTTATTTAGGGTTTGTGGTCCCCTAGCTATGCTAAATAGGCCTTTTTCTAGTCTTACATTTGGTGAAACCAACGTGAAACAACCTTACTGATTAACTTTCTTATGTTTTTGTGTCTTTTTCAGGTGCTAGAAGAGAGTTGTGCAGGTGGTCATAGAAGCTGCGCAGGTTGTCACTGTACTTGTGCAAGTGGTCACTATTGCTACGCAGGTGGTACCCAGACCTATGCAGGTGGTTTCTTAGCTATGTAGTTGGTCACATGGATGCTCTTTTAGGGTTTATGGTTATTTCTTGAGGGTTTAGGAAGCCATTTTGCATTTAGGGCTTCCTCCTCTAGTTTTTTTTCTATTTTCATGTTAAAATGAACCCTAATCTATCCCAATGAACCCTAATGTGGTAAATGAACTTCACATTTTCATTTTCAAATCTTAAAATGAACATGAACATTTATATTTGGGTTCCTAAAATGAATCTTATCTAGTCTAGGGTTGCATGCTATCAAACTTATTCAAACTTTAAGAAACTTTCAAAATAGCCTAACTAGGAGTGGAAAGGAAGTGTTTCATGCAAAGTCAAGTTTTTCAAGTTGTTAATGGACTTAAAGTGAACATGAAAACCTGATTTTTGGACTTAAAATGAACTCTAGCCTAGTTTAGGATCAAGTGCAGTTTTGAGTCTTCAAGGTGTTCCTAAACTATTTCTATGCACATGCAAGCTAGTTAGGGTTTTAATCTCATTTCAAAAATTTAAAATAAACTTAAATATCATGGTTAATGAACCCTAGCTATGTTTTTGATGTTATTACATGCTCATATGTTGAAAAGATCTATTTTTTTTGCAAGTTTTGAGCCATTTTTAGACTTCTGATCAGTTGCTGCGCAGGTGGTCACTATTCCTGTGAAGGTGGTCAGAAGCTGCACAGGTGGGAGCCTGTTCCTGTGTAGGTGGTTTCTCTAAAGCTATGTAGGTGGTCACTGTTCCTACAAAGGTGGTAAGAATGATGTTTTTCAATGCTTTTTTGGGTTTCTACATTCCTATACCTATTTTTGCACTTAGATTACTTGATTTTGGTGTTACTGATGAGTTTGTGAAGCATTATGGCAATCGTGGGATGAAGAATAAATCCTAAAAATAATAATGGTTTCAAATGAAAGACATTTTGTAGAAGACATTGTGTTTTCCTAAACTCTTGTGTTTTCTTTTTGTAGTTAGAAAACACTTCATTTTGGTGCTTGAAATGAACCTTTTTATTTCATGTGTCTAATGTGTTTTCTAGATTGTAAAACCCTAAGAATAAAATGAGTGTATCCTTTCTCCTTGCCTTCATGGATCTTGGGTGTAAGAGAAACTCATATCATTCTTTTAGAGTGGCTATCTCCCAAGTGCTTTAGTAGAGCTAGTGAGAGTGAATGCCCAACCGGTGATAGGCTAAAGCCAAGCCCATCCAATCGGGATACAAATATGCCATTGTGATTAATCTCTCAATGGATAGCTATTGAATGCATTATACTGGGAATAAGATCTCCCCTAGTACCCTTGTGGTGTGTTAAAACCTATGGAGTGTAACTTTCATAGGCTGGGCGGCCTCTATAATAGAGCTAATATGTCGCACATATAATCACTTGAACAAATGCCCTCATTAAACACCATGTTTTAGTAGCCGAATACCTTCTATCTATTGGCGCAAAAGGTCAAAGACCAACTAAGATGCCCCACACTTTCGTGGCTATTAGTTGAGACAACAATCCCTTGGGAAGTGATGTCCCTTGGGAGTTGAAGCTTGGAGTGCCTAAGACGTGAGTGCACATGTAAGGAAGAGCCCGTGCCTCCAAGCTTCTAGGTTGTCCGTTATTAGTAAGCATAACTGAACTTTAGTTCAAGTGGGGATTCAATAGATACTATCCTTGCTATCCTTAAGAAGTGGTGTGTTTGTTCATTTTACAACAGCCATTCTAAATGATGTGTCTTGTGTGGGTGTTCAAACCTTAATCAAAATGATAACATCTTAAAAAAACTCTCCTTAAACAACACTTTTTCCAAATCAATCTTTCAAAACAATCAAATGGGTCACAACAATACCTTTTCTTTGAGTGAACATATGGAACCTTGAATCTTTCACTTGGAACCTTTTGGCATGCTTGATAACCTTCATATTGCATAGTCATGACCTAAATCTCCTTGCATTTTCATATCAAAAATCCCTTACATTATAGACCTCATTTTCAATCCTCATTATAGTTCCTTTTGCATATGTCCTAATCATAGCCTTTTTGCATGCATAGCACATTCCTAGATCCTCCTTAAAAACTTTGCAAATAATCCTAGGAAGTATCCAAATCATGGAACCTCTCTTTATGATGTTGAAAAAGGGATCTTGACTTGATCCCCCTTTTACCGAATTTCAAATCCCTTTATCAATTTGGTCTCATTCCACCTTGTAATGATGGATTTGACCTAAGCCTTTTTTTTATAAAACTTGTCCTTTATTCCAAAATCCTACCTTTCAAGTCAAGATCCTTATTCAACTTCATAAGGTTATGCTCCTAGATTTGTCTCCTTTCAAAAGATTAATTGTTAAAGTTCAAAAATCCAAAAACACAGTTGCATAAACCTTAGCTTGCATTTGCATAATCTTTAGCTTGCATTTGCATAACCTCCTTGCATTTTCCCAAAGTTGCATTTCAAACTTGCATTCCCAAAATATCAAAAATTCCAAAAACATCTTGCATTTTCATATAGAAATCATGCCAGTTTTTACAAGGTCTCAAGCATCAAAGGGGAAAAAAGATCCTCCTTTACCAATGTTTACACAACAACTAGAATCACAAATACCCTTTGATCCAAGACAAGGTGTTGCTTATCATGATCAAATTGACCTAGTCAACATGCAACAATTGGAAAGAGTGCATCAAACCTTTAATGACCCAAGACATACCACCTTCCCTCAAGATCCTACTTCAAGAAATGACCTATGCAACATGGGGGTATCCATCCAATGCTTCCCCAAACTTTGGCACTATTCAGTGGGGACCTCCCCCAAAATTTGACCCAATCTTTGTACCTATGCCACCTACCCAAGGTAGTGTTCCTCCTACACCTAAGGAGGAATGCCAATGATTTTCTCAAATCAATAAAGTCCAACCTAATAATTTTCAACAAAAACCTATACCAAAAATGGATTGTGGATCTTATCAACCTCCTCCACCACCACCAGATAATCAAGATCAAGGCAATGCCTCAAGTCCCTCTTCAAATTCTGGTGACTCACATGGGACATTTTCTTCCTTCAAGGATTTACCTACAGAGGAAATTGATGAGGCCATTAAGAACAAGAAAATTTAGTAGATATTAACATACCTTATGACTTGAGATCCACAATGGTATATCAAAGAAATTCGGAATAAAAATCCTCAACTATTTTTGGAATTTCAAACTCCCCCATCATCTACTGTGGAAGAGAACCAAGCCCTAGTAGTACAAGATAGTGAAAAGAGCGAACAACCATTTGATGAGTCAACTATGGAGCTAACACAAAAATGATAGCGAAATGATTTAACTGTCAATATTACTCCAAGGGAAAAATATATACCATTGGATAATCCTTTGTTTGAAGAAGGAGCACTCCCTCCTCTTGAGATGATGGATGCTACAAAAATCCCTAAGAAAGGTCCTAAAAGAACATGGAGGATTGATTTAAAGAATCACTTACCAAAAGGATCAAATGAGACATCCGCATCACCTTGGGGCATGCCAAATGTACCCTCCTTTGAAGAAACACAACCAGATGGTCCTCCTTTGGTAGCACATACAACATTCCTAGGCAACACTTGAAATTCAACAACGTCCCAAGGACCATTTAATGAACAACCATGGGTACCCACTTTTGATGTATCTAATGCGACTACTATAACTATACCAAATCCATTGCAATATCAAAATAAAAAGAGCCTTGTGGATATTACACCAATTTCACCTAAGGTAACACAACCAACACAACAAATGCAACAAGCCCAAGTAGCTCAACAAGTAGCACCTATAGATGTAGTGCAACCCCAGTTTGCAACCCAAGTTAACATGATGTCTCAGGCACAACCAGCAAAACATAAGACTGCAAGTCTTGATGGCATACTTGGACCAATTGGATTTCAACAAGATAATAACGTGCAACAACCGACAATGCTGATGGGTCAAGAATCTCATCCTGCTGTAGAACATGTGCAAATTTAAAAGGTGCAACAAGTGCACCCACAACAAAAACAACAACAACAACAACAACATACCGAACAATATGTATAGCAGAAACAACATGCTCTCCAACAACAATATGTATAGAAAAATTAGCGTGCTTTACAACAATAGTATATACACCAACAATAACATGCTTTACAACAACAATATGCTCAACAAAAAAGACAACAACATGTTCAACAACAGCAGCAACAACATGTTCAACAACCTTATGGTCAGCAGCAACAACCACATGTCACACAACAACAAAATGTGTCTCAACAACAACAACATGGGGCGCAAATTCAACAACAACAATATGCACCCTGATATCAACAACAAGTTTCCCAACCATATTATACGACACAAGGTCAACAATACAATCCTCTGCCAATTAATCAACATGTGGAAGATCACCAGCAACATGCCTGACAACATGTGGCATCAGTCCATGATATATCATCTGAATCGTTAGACTCATATCGGGCCTCATAATATAGTCGACGTTCAAGGGCTTCTAGACGGACACATCATTCTAATAGATGTAAAAAGGTGGTGAAGCCTTCACAGAATGAAGAAATGCTTCAACAAATCAATGCTTATAGAAGAAATTAAATGATATGCAATTCAAGGACACAAAGACACTCTATACAGAACTAGACTTGTGTCCTAATCTGTTTAATCCAAGCATTTACATGCCTCCTTTCCCTAGGAATTTTGATGTACCCAAGTTTGAGAAATACAAAGGGAAAGGCAATCTAATCGATCACATTCAAGAATTTTATACATCTTGCATTGAGGTTAATCATGACTACATGTACCTTATGAGACTCTTCCCTTGAAGCCATGGGGGTCAAGTAATGGAGTGGTACTCTAAACTACCAGGCAATATCAGATCTTGGAAAGAACTAGCTGAAAAATTCATCTCTCATTTTGCATTCAACATATCAAGTGAGGTTATGCTAACTGAATTATGCACAAAAAAACAAAAGGTTGGAGAATCTTTCATGACCTTCCTATTGCAATGGAGGAATTTGGTGAGTCAATTTCCTTTTGATGTGCTAGAAGAACAACAAATTCTATTATTTATCCAAAATCTAGTACCTGAGATGATGTATGAGCTCAAGATTAAGTGACCAAGTACAATTCAAAAGCTCATGAAAAAGGGAATCAGCATTGAAGATTCTCTTATTGAAAAGGGAGTTATAAAGATCAAAAAAGGACAATCAGACCGCGAGCACTTCTAGTGACAAGCCAAAATTTTGGCCTTAGAATAAAAATGTCATAAATGACGGTGTTGTTGCCCCATAGATGGTAAATGTGACATAGTAGAAAGTGAGTCTCAAAGAACCCGCTACTACCAACACACAGACAATAACTCAAGCGCCACCTCCAGTGCCAGCTCCAACACAACCTCAAGTACAAATGAATGATAATGCACAACAAAATTGGTAGCACTGACAGCCAAGAAATAAAGATGGACCACAAAGATAGTTCATGCCATTAGGGGAACCGCTCCATTCCCTCCTGCAATAGCTATTGAAAAACAATTACATTCAATTACCCAAGATCCATGATCCTCCAGCAATAAAACCCCCTTGGTGGGACAACAACAAATACTATGATTATCATCAAACAAAGGGACATAGAACCAATTCTTGCTTCCAATTAAAACACAAAGTCCAAGGCCTTATTGATGAAGGTGTGATTGAAGTTGAACCCATGGAGGGATCTTCCAACACTGACCATAATATCTTCACAAACCCCTTGGTTGATCATGACAAGGGAAATGCCTCTACGTCAAATTCAAATTCCAAGAAAAATGTCAATTATACCCGGATCGGCCATGACTATACCATCAATTGTTTCTTTGAGGCCGATTCACGTGTGTGCACTCTAACCTTCTGGGATAAAGATAGTAACCCTCAATGTGTGGTTGCTACCCATCGTACCAAGATTATTGTGCCTGGTGCACCATCCAAACCCAAGGTATCTTTAGATTACAACCTTGTTGACTAGTTGGGTAAAAACACTACCTTAAAATCAATCCTTGATTTTCTGCACACATCCCCTCAACGCAAGGAAGTCCTTGACAAAGCTTTGAAAGAGTCCACTATTCCAACCGACATTGACACTAACTAGTTTTAGGACATGATGGGGCACTTCTCTACGTCCCAACATGTCACATTTTCTAAAGCTGATGTTTTGCATGACCGGCTTGACCACAATGACCCTCTTCATCTATAATTTTTTGTCCATAATTCCAAAATCTAATGAGTCATGATAGAAGGTGGAGTAGGACTTAACATCTAAACTTTGAAGGTCATTCTTGATCTTGGTTACAATGAGAGTGACATTGATCCTTCTAGGAGAATAAAAAATAAAGGCCTATGATGATGCTAAACATCCCTCTAAGGGATTCATCATCCTTCCCATCAAAACTGGTTTGGTTACTGAAAACACATTGCTGCAAGTCTTGGATCTTGACTTTCCCTATAACATGATCTTAGGATGCCCATGGATCCATGCCATGAAGGCAGTTCCCTCAAAATACCACCAATGTCCAAAGTTCTTTCATGAGGGAGTGGAAGTCACCGTCCCAGGTGATCCTAACCCTTTCCAATTTTTTGCCAATCTAAGAGAAGGGCCCGCACAATAGGAGCCTACCAACAGCAAACCCACTTCATCAAAATCCTCCAAATATGATGTATCCACCCTTGAAAAAATGATTAAAGGAAAGCTGAAGATTGAAGATAAAGGGTGTGGAGAGTATACCATGGCACAATATTTTCATATTGGGAAGCTTCCTCTCTACCCGAAGTCTTATGGCAAACCAGAGTTATTGCAAGCACAACCACCCAAGACTACCATGAAGGTTGTGCCCTCACCTACATTCACTCTATGGGGAGGTTTGCATGAAGAGCATGTTTATGACAATGCATCCAGTTGGATTTTCCAAGATCAACGAAAACAAGAACAGGAGCCCACTGAGATTCCCGTTGAAAGATACGGGCCCAGGTTCACACTTATGTAGAAAAAAGGATATGATTGCCATAGTGGTCTTGAAGTACACAAACAAGGAATTGTTGAACCAATCACTGCAAAAGTTCATCCCCTTCATCTGGGCATTGGATTCAAACCATTATGAATTGGCTCTTTGAATGCCAAAATGGCCTCATGTGACAATGTAGAGGTTTTAAACGATGAAAAGATATCTGAGGATCCCCCTTCTGAATACACTACTAATTCAAATGAATGGGAATGGAACGCCTATAATTATAGTCCTTATGAGCTTGACCATTTATTTCCTAACCCTGTAGACCTTCCTATGGTAGACAAACATGTTAACATAATCCCCACTCCTCCCATTACCAATCCTAATCCCTAGTCTAGAATTTTCTGGGATCCCAGTCCTGAACCTTCAGTGCATGAAATCTATGACTCTGAAGACATTGATATCTACATCTTTACCATTACCTCAGGCCCTGAACACATCTATGCCACTAATGATCACATCCCCCTAGTCTACCCTAAGCTTATTTATTGGGACGAGCAAGGACCACTGAGCTTGGATTGCTTCGAGATCAACGAAGCGATAGCAGAATTTTTTGAGCTCCAAGAGGGCATACCATCTGACAACCACAAAAGAGGATTATCCATTGACCTTGTTGCTACTACATATCTTTGGGAGTCAACTCTATCTTCCAGTTGCAAAATTGAAAATGATAAAATCAAAAAAGAAAAAAATAAAAAGAATAGGTCCTCTGGTGAAAACCAAAAGGCGCCAGTTGACCATGAAAAAGTAAAAACAAAGCTTGTATCTGAGGGTGAAAACCTCTCTGAGGTTCCTAAAGATGGAAGACTGGACATAACCCCTCCAATGGAGAAGTTGGCATTACTCATTGTAATGATCAAGGAGATTAACTTGGGAAGACCAAACAACCCCAAGATCATACATTTTGTAGCATCACTCTCGCCAGAAGAGAAAGATGAGTTTATCAGATTCTTCCTTGAGCACTAGATCAATTTTCCCTGGTCATATGCTAACATGCCTGGCCTAGATCCTGAGTTAGTTCTTCACCATGTCCCTTTGAAACCATGTGTGAAGCCAGTAAAGAAGAAGCTAAGAAAAGTGCATCCCCAAATAGCTCTACTAGTCAAAGCAGAATTGAAGAAGTTATTGGACGTAGGATTTATCAGACCTATTGATTACACTGAATGGATCTCCAATCTGGTTCCTATTAGCAAGAATTTTGGGGGCATATGGATATGCACTGATTTTCATGATTTAAATAAGACATTCCCTAAAGATGATTTTCCTCTACCCAACATTGACATGATTGTTGACATGACTGCAGGCTATGAGATGCTGTCACTGATAGATGGCTTGTCTGGTTACAACCAAATTTGGATTGCTCTCGAGGACCAAGCTAAGATAGCTTTCACTTTTCCTTGAGGAACCTATTGCTGGAATATCATGCCCTTTGGCCTGAAGAATGCCAGAGAAACTTATCAACAAGAAATGACCACCATCTTCCATGAATTTATGAACATCTTAATGGAAGACTATGTTGATGGCCTCCTCTGCAAATCTACAACCAGGAAAGATCATTTGAGTATTCTAGCCAGAATCTTTTACAGAATGGAAGGGTATAAGCTCCACTTGAACCCCAAAAAGTATGTTTTTGGAGTTGTTTCTGGAAAACTCCTAGGCTATATCATCTCTTAGTGAGGTATCGAGGTGGATCCTACAAAGGTGCAAGCCATTTTAGAGATGCCTCTGCCAAACATGCTAAGGAAGCTGAGAAGTCTACAAGGCAAATTACAGTCTATCCGCTAATTTATTGCACAACTAGTAGATAAATGCCATTCATTTCAAACTCTACTACATAAGGGTGTGACTTTCCATTGGAATGAAAAATGTGAGCACTCATTCCAACAACTGAAATATTATCTATTGCATCCACCAATCCTAATGCCTCCCATCCCAGGGAATCCATTTCTCTTGTACATTTCTACCAAAGAAACTACAATGGGTGCCCTTCTTGCACAACACAATGAACAAGGACAAGAAAGAGATATTTATTACATCAGTAGAACTTTGGTTGGATATGAACTAAACTACTCACTCATTGAATGAGCCTGTCTTTCTGTGGTTTTTGCCACACAGAAGTTAAGACATTACATGCTACACCATGAAACCATGCTCATGTCACGGATTGATCCATTGAATTATCTGTTAGGCAAAGCAGCTCTCACAGGTCACCTAGCCAAATGGGTCATGCTACTAAGTGATTTTGACATAGAATATGTGGATAGAAAAGCAATAAAAGGCCAGGTGATAGAAGATTAGCTCGCAAAGGCACCAGTTCCTGATTATCACCTGTTACTTTCAGAATTCCCAGATGAGTCTATTTTCTCCTTCACTGAATCTAATGAGTGGAAACTCTACTTTGATGGCTCACATACTAGGCATGGATTAGGGGTAGGCATCATGTTTGTCACCCCACAAGGTGATGTCATTCCAAAATATTACAGAATCGTATTTGCATGTACCAATAATATCGTCGAATATGAAGCATTGGTCACTGGACTTAAACTTGCTATTCAATGGAAAATCCAGCACCTCAAGGTGTATGGTGATTCTCAATTGGTCATCTGAAAGGTCACTGATGACTATGAAACTAAGGATGAAAAGATAGTACCCTACAAATAGTTGGCCGACTTTCTCAAGGAGAAATTTGTCACAGTCAGTTTCCACTAGCTTCCATGGGTACATAACAAGCAAGAAGATGCTATGGCCACTATTGCATCTATGATCGACATGCTGAATAATGAAGAGAGATGTGAATTTCTCATTAAGCAGCTATTGCTTCCAACATTCAACATTCTGTAATCCAAGCTTGTGTGTGACATTGTTGGTCATGACTCCCCCTAGTATCAAGATGTCTACAATTACCTACACACCTAGATATTACCCCTAGAACAAGTGTCAATCTCTTATCCGTCAAGCCTCCCATTATGTCATTATTAGTGATACCCTTTATAGGAGAGCCTATGACCAAACCCTCCTCAGATGTCTCAATTCACAAGAGGCTAACATTGGCTTACATGAGGTCCATGATGGTATTTGTGGTGGACATTTCAATGGTGTGAGTCTCACCAAGAAGTTGGTTCAAGGAGGATACTACTGGCCTACCATGGAGCAAGATGCTCATAAATTTTCTAAGAAATGTTACAAGTGCCATAGTCACAATAATTTGATTCATGCTCTGGCATAGGATCTACAGCTAGTGGTCTCTCCATGGCCATTTTCACAATGGGAATTTGACCTTGTAGGGAATATCACACCCCTATCTTCTAATGGCCATAAATACATCATCACGACTGCTGAGTACTTTACCAAATGGGTGGAAGCTATCCCCATGACATACATTATCAAAAAACAAGTTTCCAGATTCATCCTGAACTATATCATTTTCCATTATGGAGTTCCTCTAGCCATCATTACTGACCATGGTATCCCATTCCAGAACAAGGATGTTACCCAACTTTGTGAGAAATTCAAAATTTGTCATTGATTTTCTATCATCTACTACCTGCAAGGCAACAACCAAGCAGAGGCATCTAACAAAACCATCATTAAGATCCTGCAAAAGACTGTCAATGATGCTAACCGTGATTGGCACTTACAAATCAACCCTGCTCTGTGGACCTACAGGACCAGCATCTACACCCCCATTGGTGCTACTCTGTACTCTCTTGTCTATGGCGTTGAGGCCATATTACCCCTTGAGGTTGAAATTCCTTCATTGAGAGTATCCTTACAAGGCATTGTTGATGATGAAAAGTATAAAATTCCCAGATTACATGAGCTTGAGATGCTTGATGAGAAGCGACAAACTGCCTTGGTACATTTGCAAGCCTATTGGAGACTTAGTTCTAAAGATGAATTACAAGACCCAGCTACATAGAGAGAAGGCCAGAAAAATTGAACCAAATAGGGATGGCCCATACATAGTCACCACACCATATGGGTCTAGAGTATATCAGCTTGCAATACTGGAGGGGGAACCATTTCCAGAGGCATTGAATAGCATGCACCTCCGTAAGTATTATGCATAATTTCTGAAAAAAGTACAAAAAAAAAATTGCAAAAAGTTCCTGAAAAAGTATAAAAAAATTGAAAAAGTTTCTGAGAAAATATCAAAATAATCAAAAAAGAGAAAAAAGAAAAAAAATAAAAAAATAAAAAATGGTTGTCTCGATGAAAACTTGGCAAATAGGCATCTTGGCACGAAAAAATAGAAATCAAGAGAAAAATCTCATCCAATAGTGAAAACCTGGCAAACAGGCGCTTTGGGAAAGTACCATGGTGAAAACCTGGCAAACAGGTGCCACGTGTAACAAGTTGTTGCTCCATTGTCTATCATGGTTCCTCTTGATACCTTGATGTCCTTTCCTGATCACATCTTTTAGTTTGTATCAACCCTAGTGCTCCTTTATGGCCTGTAACTGGTTGATCTTCTTTGTCTTCCTCTTGGTCTACCCAGTCTATCTATCCTTTTGGCCTCTGTATATAGCCTCTTTGTTGCTTGGAGGCAGATTCCTGGCACTAAACGTCTTTGAATTTGAATTCAAACTAGGGGCAAGACCTTGAATGTGGTTTACCCATGACATTCCTTGACAATCCAATTCTGGAGATAACACATTGTAAATATCTTAATGACCTGAAAAAATCCTAAAAATCCAAATATGCAAAATTCCAAAAAAATCAAATAATGTCATGAAAAAAAATTGCTAAAAAATTCAAATTTGATCCTCAAAAAGACCAAAAAAATTCAAATATCTCAAAAATCCTAAAAATTGCAAAATTTCTTCAAAAATGTACAATAAATTTGTACATACTTATCTTCTTTTTGTGACTCGAGTATCATGTTTTCCAACATTAGAGGCAGAACCATCAAATCAGTGCTTAATGAAATCATATGCAATCTGAATCATTGTGACCCAGTGTTCAATCTGATTGGACCATTTAAATCTTTTGATCTTTGCTATCTATCAATCTGTCCAAGACTATCAATCAGTTCTCAAATCAATCAATTTGCAATCTAAGCTATCAATGAACATTTAATGCAAGTAACAAAAGATCAGAATGGCTGTTGGCTCACATTATTTTTGTGAGTATTTTTGATTTTCTTTTTTGATCATGTTCCTATTCTACTCAATGATATTATCTAAACTTATGAGAGTAGCCGGGATGGTTCATGACCATTTCATTTTTTCTTTATCTTTTATCTACATGTTTGATGATCTCATGAAATTCTGGGGCATGTCTGCTACATGCTTTCAGGATAGAAAAGATAATCCTCTGTCTGCATCATGTTTTTTCATGCAAAAAGGATGACTTTTGTGCTCTGGATTTTGTGCCATGTTGTGTCGCACCCACTTTTGCAATATCAAAATAAGCTCTTATAAAAAAATTGCACTTTTGAAAGCCAACATCTTTCTATTAACATTTTCTTCATCTAATTCTTCTTTTTGCTAACAATTCTTCAGTTAGTCCTCGCATTTGCCTTGGTCTAGTACTCTGGTATGTCAAAAAAAAGTACATCCTGCATTCATGCATTCATAAACTTGAAAAACAACAAAAACATGTGCATTTTTGCATTCAGTCATTTCTACATGGCAAAAATTTCAAACATACATTTGCATTTTGCATTCATATAAATGGAAAAAAGACAAAAAAACACTTATTGCATTCATCACAAATATTATTACATAACAAAGGAAGCATATTGCAATACATAAGCATCATCATATAAATAGGAAATAAAAGCATACACATAAAGAGCCATCCTGTGCATCATAAAATAGCTGCATATCATATATCAATGTCTAAAAAAGTATCAGAGTATAAAAATCAAGGTGTCTGTATACACTGAGACCCGCAGGCTCATAACATATCACATATCTATCAAAATTGTCCCTCTACTAGAGAGACTCCCTATCAACCCCTGCTCTCTTAGTCCTCCTAATCTCTATCCTGTCAGGAAGATGAAGCTCCCCTTGTGTGATGCCCTATCTACCCTGATCTAGGTGGCCCCCTCAGTCCCAGCACTCCCCCATTTCTCTATGTCCTATAGGAATGTGACCTGCTGGATGACGCTCTATAACTTGGTGCCCATTGATCCCATGGCACATCTCTCTCATACATCACTCAATAGTACCTCTTCTCCTCTTGGGCATCCCCCAACATCCTTGCAATATCATGCACACCTATATTGCTGATGGAACTGATAAAATGGCATGCCTCCTCCTGTGCACTCTGTACTCTAGCAATAGTTGCATCCCTCTCTACTGTCAACCTTTCCATCTGTGCTGTGAGCACTAATCACTCTGCCATCCATGATGCATGATCTGTATCCCATGCAACTCTATCTGTATCCTTCTCTAGAGTCAATCTATCTATGTGGCTCGTAAGCTCTGCAATGTGTTGTCATTGCTCCTCCAACCTATCATTAGGACCCTATAGTGGCTCATCCCTGTCCTCATCTATCTTCATCAGCATATCACCGAGATCCATGTCATCATCATCATCATCTTCCTCATTTGAACCCTCATCCTCATCATCATCATCATCATCATCTGACTCCTCCTCCCCATCCCCATCCTCATCCTCCTCATCCTCCTCATCCTCCTCATCATTCTCCTCCTCTGTGCTCTCATCTCTGGGCACTCATAATGTCAGTATCGCCACATCGGGATCTATCAGAGGAATCGTGATATCCTAAGAAAACCACCTATCATACTCACTAGTGGTCCCTACATATGCCACATCTGCATATGCTCCCCATGGCTTGGGCTGCAACTGTGTGAACTCTGCATAGGCTACCTAAGGCCTAAGTGCTGCACCCCATATCCTGGCCTTGGCCCTCGATCTAGAAAAAAATGTTGTACTTGTCGGCACTCCTTGTACCTCTCCAAAATATCACCTGACTCACTCTGGGAGCTACATCTCAATCAGTGTATGACCCATCACAAACCTCATGATGAGGTACCTCTCCTATCTACAGTAAGGAAGGTGATCTACATCATCATCCCATCCAGGGAAATATTTGTATGGTTCCCAAGTGAAATCTCTCAGCACATCTATCTTGTGTCAAAAGTGCAATGTGTATCCTAATGGGCCCTGTGCCAGCACCCCTTGGTAGCAATATACATATGTAAAATCTGGTAGAACCACTCTCTGAGCTATAGGCTGGAATACCGCTATGTGCTCATAGGACCACACTTGTAGCAATGTGATCCCAGTATGGATAGATAACCCTCTACGATATGCCAACTGATGCAGCTGGTAATATATCATAGCCAACATGCATGGCCCCCATGCAAACATTGTGCCATGCATAATCATCTGCTTGAGTACACCACCCACCCAATAGGGAATCTGTGCCCTCATCTATCTAGTACCAAGAGAGATGCAATGACTCCATAGATAACTTTAATTAGACTATCTTGTTGCCTAGCCAAGGTCTCCCATCACATCTCATAATCCTAAATATCCAAATAATCATCATCACTCTAAAACAGAAGATGCAATGCTACCCTCCCTATTGTGGGATCGTTCTTAGCCAACTCACCATGAATTGGAATCCTAAGGATGTGCCATACATCCTCTAGTGTCATTGTCACCTCCCCTGTTGGAAAGTGGAAGGAACTGGTCTTCGACTACCATAGCTCAGCTAGCACTATGATCAACCCCCAATTTACCCTAATCTCAGGCAGGTATGTAATGTAGTCAATCCTAGTGAGCCTAGGATATCTCTCTCGTGGCTCCTCAACCTGTGGCATATGTCTAGACATGTCGGCCAGCTCTCCCAAGTCTATGGAACTGGAAAATCCTCCTGCAATCACCATGCAAATTTGGTCAACAATCTATACATTTTGTTTCTTGTTGACTAACCTAGGACCTATTTTGACCTAATTTTGACCTTATCCTAGGGTTTTGACAAGTTTTGGGAAGTTTTGGGAGGTTTTAGAACCCCCAGATCCTATTTTGAGGCCTGTTTGACCAACTGCGTAGGTTCTCTTACCACCTATGTAGAAAGGTCTCCCACCTATGCTTTCTGCATAGGTGGTCATCCCACCTATGCTACCTACATAGGTGGGCATGTGAACTATGTAGGTGGCATGTGTGGACACCCTATGGGCTCTGTTTGACCCTATTTGACCTTTGAACTGACCTAGAAAAGTGTGCAAACTTGCAAAACACTAAGATGACCAGATATACTCACCTTGAGTCTCACATCAGCCGGCCATCAAAAGCTACAAACCCACTCCCCATGCTGAATCTCCGCTAGCACTCGATCCATCTTCCTTTCCCCAGAGCTCAATTCTTCCAAATGAGAGGGTGAAAATGAGCTCCCAAACCCCTTCCCAGCCCTTTTATAGCCTCTTGGTTGCCTAGATGGACGTGCAACCCTTGCATTTTGTATTATCTGTGATGCTTTTGACACTCTGACCCTCATATATTTTGTGTTTGAACTCCAATGTTTGATCTGATCATTGATGTGGATCTGTCTCGGCATTGTCGACAAATTGACCTATCACTTGCGTTTTTCAGATGATTTCTCAAGGGGGCACCTATGTATCCCATTATCACTAGGGCATGTTTTAATGTTGTTTTCTTCAGGATTCCTTGACACAACGCTCATAATCACATTGTATCAAAGAGGGGCAAAATGTAGACACCTAAAAATGGTTTGAGCCTGCTAGTCTACTTGTTTTAACATTATTCGTATTACAATCGAAATGTTGTTTTGTGACCTAATTATTCCTCTATGTTGCACATATGATCTTTATTGTATAGCGACATTGCGTCTGTCATCAATGATTGAATATTGCAAAATTGTTCAATTATTTACTAACAATTCTACTTTCTCTATCAAATCGATCATTTCCTAAATCATTTCAAAACCTTCCTAAATCAATCCTATTCGATCCTAAACCATCCCAAACCTTCCTAAACCAATCCTATTCAATCCAAAACCATCCCACACCTTCCTAAACTAGTCCTATTTGATCCTAAACCATCCCAAACCTTCCTAAACTGATCCTATTCGATCTGAAACCATCCCAAACCTTCCTAAACCATCCCAAACCTTCCTAAATCAATCCTATTTGATCCTAAACCATCCCAAATCTTCCTAAACCAATCTTATTCAATCTTAAACCATTCCAAACCTTCCTAAATCAGTTCAAGTGTATCCTATTCTATTCCTAATCATTTGCAGAATTGTCTGGACTCATTTCTGACTATTCTGGGGCATTGTCCAAGATCATCAATGCCTAATCAACCCAATTTCAAACCAATTGATCAAACCCTAATTCCAATTCAATCAATCTTATCATCATTTTAGGAGCATTGTCCAAGATCATCGATGCTTTGTATCCTTTCAATCAGCCATTTGATAATGTTGTCCAAGATCATTGGTGTTATCGCTACCAATCTATCAATTTCAATTCAATAGTGTTGTTCATTATAGTCAATACTATTTATTATTATCATTTCAGGAAAATTGTCAAAGATCATCGATGTTTCCCCATTTCAATCTTATGATGCCGTCAAAGTTTATTGGCACTTTTTAATCATTTCCAATCATCATTATCTGGGCTCATTGTCAAAGATCATCGATGCCTCGTGATTTCCTAAACTATTCTGGAACCCTTGGAATTAACCCTAATCATTATCAATATCATCAAAATCATTCCAATTTGACATCAACACCTTCAATTCAACCTATTTCTCACTAATTTCCCCCTTTGGATGAATAACCCATAATTTATGCTAAGTCCTAATTGAATAAATAAATAAACTTTATTTATTCCCTATTTCCCTAAGTCTCCATTAATTAATTAGCTAATTTCAAATTTATAAGATTTCTTATAATTTCATAAATCTAATTTGATTTTGAGGAATATTTGAGAATATGGAATTATTGATTTGATTGATGATTCATAATCTCACCTACATATCATATCCCTTAAATAAGGATTCTCATCCCTATTAAGGTGCTTCACAAGTATTCTCAAATATTTGCAGTATCTCCTTAATATCTCTCCCCATTTCATTTTTCCAAACATCCTACCAACCAAAATCGTAGTTGGTGCATTGATTTTATGCCATCTCACCTAAATGTGTCTCATTTTCTATAATTGAGGACATTTCTCTCATTCAAGGTTAGACCACTATCTTCTAGTATTCTCATTGCAAATTTATGCTTTCAAGAGTCTTTGTTCAATCTTGTTATTGTCAAAGAGCAAATGTTAATCTAATTATGGAGAAGAAAGAAGGACATGGGAGGTTCATCTAAAGGGGGTTCTTAGAGTTTTATGCTTTATTTTTATGAATCCTTATTTTAAATGGCTTTCATGATAGATTAGACAGGTTAGCATGTTATTTAGGGTTTGTGGTCCCCTAGCTATGCTAAATAGGCCTTTTTCTAGTCATACAGTATTGTGTGATGTTTTCTCCTTCTTTCATTCTAAGATCGTCAAATTTTCCTCTAAGGATTTCTACCTTGGCTCTTAGAACATTTGTATCACCTCCATGTGCAAGCTACAATTTGTCCCACATCTTCTTTGTAGTTTTGCAATCCTTGACATCTTCAAATTCAGCATCAGAGAGTGAGGAAGAAAGCTCTATAACCATGCAGTTGTGTTCATTCTTCTCTCTCAATTGATCTACTGTCAATACTCCTGTAGGCAACACATATTCAGTATCTAGGAATTGAGTAACATCATTACCAATACTTGATAAGTGGAGTCTTATCCTTCTTTGCCATGAAACAAAGTTGTCTTTGTTCAACTTGGGCATATCTCGTCCGATCATCTTGTGATCTTGACTTAGGTCTTGAAACCTTCCTTTCTAAGCACACAAGTTCTGATACCAATTGTTAGTAATAAATGAGAGGGGGGGTGAATCAGTGGCCTCAAAATTTTATCCTTCAAACATTAACCACCAATCAAATAAACCTTAGATTATTAAGTCCCTACAAGATTCATGCCATGAAATACTTATAACGATTTAACTGTGTGTCGGTTTTCCTTGTCTGTCCTTATTTTCCGTGATTACCGATAAGCAGTATAACTATTTACCAAAACTCAGTAAATAAGCAGAGTATACCGATCAACCCAGTACTAACTAGTTTAGATACAAAACAATAAAGAAATGAATCATACACACATAGCACATGAATTTTTAACATGGAAACCCTGTTAAGGGAAAAACCACTGGGACCGGTACCCCAAATTTTTCCTCTTTTGAAGTGAGCCTTATTAGGAGCCAACCTTGTTAAAGGTTACAAACACACTGTTAAGTGCGACCTTGTTACAGGATTTTATACATAGAGGTTGTCACTTAGTATCAGACATTTATTGCTACCATCCTTGAATCAGCCTCCTTCTTAGACTATCAATAGGTATCGGGAAAGTCCAATGCTACTTTCATGAATCAGCCTTTTTGGCACTCCTTGGGATGTACCTCAATATATAGAAGACTATTAAGTCTTTCTCTATTAAGAGACTTGATGTTTCAATGGTTAAACTAAAACACTATGACCTGTTCATGATGCAACTTTGAATTGCAAATTTTCAAATCTATTTAAGTACATTACCTCTTTGATCAATGTATCAATTCAATTCTTTGTGCTCCACACTTTTTGCTTTGTGATGTTGTGCTTCACTTTTCATCGGTGTCTACATAATTCTTTAGCTCTCCTTCAGCTTGATTGATCAAGACCGTATGAATTTATTCTTCATTAATTTCTCTTCAGCATCCTCTTTCTATTCACTCCCCTTAATCCAATCTGTAAATGAATTAATCTTATCTCTTATATAGACATGATATTCATTGTTTGTTAATTCTTGATTCTTGGCATAAAAAAAAATCCAGCCAATTTGATTTAAAGCATAACTCTTGATTTATCTCGTAGTTATCTTCTTTCCAAATATACAAATCTTCTTTAAATCAATCACTTAACTCTAGTTGAATAAAACAAATAAAACTACCAGTTAAGTCTATCTTTAGCTCTTGCTAGCTCGATATTTTATCTTTTTTTAAACTCTCTATTCCGTCGGTCATCTCTGTAGTTAGTTGTCAGTGACAACTGATAGTTCTATTGGTGTGACTTCAGTTAGCTTCGAGATCTTTGTCTATCGAGCATCATTGTATTTTTACTCGTCATTCAACTTTGTTTTTAGCTCTTCAGGCATCCTATTGTTTTTCTTTGTTAGGCAACACTGTCTTCTACTCATTGGGTATCACTGTGACTTTTCTCCTTTGCCTTTATAGATGGTGTGCACTCCATCAGTGTTGTCTATCACTTAGTGAATACTTGACTTTTATGCATTTCTGAAAGCATAACCTCTGTTCCATTGATTCTCTGAAGTCTTTAGCATTATGTACATGACCGTTTAGATGATATCAAGTTGACATCAATGACAATACAAACCATTAGCTGATTTAATTCCTTGCATTATCTTCAACTTAACATTATCAAAACTTCAATCAATTAAATGTCATCAGTATTAGACCAATCATTTAGATATGGGGGCATGAAAGACAAGGAGTCAGACTTTGGGAAGGACACCATTGTGTCAACGTCAAGAATATTAATTGACATGACATGTTCTATTAAGTTAATATCTTTGATGTTTAGATCAATAAGAGGCAGGTCATCATTAAAAGGGTCATTGTTAGTAATACGTGGACCAAACTCTAGTGATTCATCAGTTGAGTATTCCTCTTCTTCATATATTTGTAGGAGGAGGCTCCTAGCTTGTTGCCTTTGAATTTCTTCTAGACCTAAGAGAGCACCAGTCTCTTCATCAATGATTGGGGGAAGGAATTCCTCCTTTGCTTCAGGAATATGAACACTGTTAGGAGGGGTTTTAGAATGCTCTATGTGTGTGAATAGATCTGAAAAGATGTGAATCACATCTATTTCAATGTCCTTTGTGGAAAAATATAGCTCATCCTACTCATAATCATGAGAGTCTATTATCTCTTCATCAGACCTGTTTAAGAATTTAGAAATAGTTACCTGGTGTACCCTATTAGCCACTTGTAGATCAAAGTGTGGTAAATCAAGGATATGTGAAACTGTGACTAGATACCCCCAGTTAGGATGTAAATCCTATGGGCAAGGTGTGTCTTTAGTAACTATTGTAACCAATGGTACTATTGTATTGTCCTCTATTGTTTCTTCTACCTCTTGAATAGGAGTTTGTGCTAATAAAGGCACACGAAGATCTTGCGGTACTTCAAATCTTGGTACATAGCGCTCACCTTGATATTTAGGATTCTCCATGACAACATGTAATAATATTTCATTGGACCATGGTTCTAGCTCTATTTATTTTGTTTCATCACTCCCTTTATCAGAAACTAGACTATCCCTTTAAGTAGGGTTTGTAGATTTATTGAAACCTAGCCCTGTTTTATGTTTAGTTTCCCTGAATTCCATGTGTACAGGTTCAATGAGTCCTTTTCCTTTTTCACCTAAAGGTCCTTTTCCTTTATATCCCATTTTCTTGAGGAGATCATATTCTTTTCCATACTTCTCTGGGGATATTTCCACATGTTTTTCCTTAGCTTCCTTTGGTTCTCCTTTGTAAAGCCAGGCCAAGCCTTCCTGTTCTTCTGTGTTATCTAAAGAAGATATGGATGCCTTAACCATGCCAGTTTCTTTGTAGATTTTTGGCATTTGAAATGCAGCAGGTGTGAATGATGAGGAAGGTTTTCCATAGGATCTTAGTGATACTGGGAGTTTTGTCAATGATGGGATCATGTCCAGCTTGTATTCTCCCATACCTGTTTCTTCAAGTTTTAAGGTCTTTCCAAAGATTTTCATAACCATGTCCTTGGTAGTCTCAGGAGAAATCTCATCTGTATCTTCTTTGTTATGCGGGACCATACTACCTGCCTTGATATTGTTGCAAGTATAATTAGCATTAGCAAGAATTGTCACTTCCACCCCATTATGTGGGAACTTGATACATTGGTGGAAGGTAGACAGTACAACTTTCATTTCGTGAATCCAGGGTCTCCCCAACAATATGTTGTAAGCTAGGGGTAGATCCAGAACTTGACATATGAGATTCCTTTCAACCGGCCTGACTCTGATGGGTATAACAATAAGAACTTTATAGGATCTTTCTTCCTCATCATAAGCTTTGATAGTGATTTTGTTTCTAGAGTCAATGGTCTATTCTGAGGGACCCAGTTTCCTGATCAGATTAACGGTACAAATATTCAATCCTATGCCTCCATCTATCAATATCAGTCTAACATGGGATTTATGAATGAGGACTTCAATATGAAGAGGTTGATTGTGCAGATATGTCAATGATTTATCATCCTCTTTAGAAAAGGAGAGATAAAGTGGTGCTAAAATGTGATTAACCATCGCTTGGAATTTGTCTATATCAAGGTCTTTTGGTACATTTGTAGTGTGTAGGGATTGTTCAAGGATTTCCCTATATACTATGGAGATTTTAAGCAACTCAAAGATGGAAATTTTAGCGGAGGTTCATTGCAACTAATCCACCTAGTTGTAATTTTTTGTAGGATTAGTAACTATTTGTTTTTCTTCTACCAGCTTGGGGATAGTCACAATGGGTACTTTGGAAGTTGTTGCTGGTTTTGATGAGGAATTGGGTCTTTTGATCATGACTTGTGCTTGACTTCAGGTCACAACATTTGATTGGGAGGATGTAATTTGAATTGCTTTGATAGTGATTACATTAATTGATTTATTTTTAATGTCTAGCATGTTGATCATGTTATCACTTTTAGAGTAGACGTAGTTCACTTCATTTCATTTTCTTTTAGATGCTTCCCCTTTCTCATAATTAGGGAATGGCTTGTTAAATGTTGTATGATCTTTGTTAGTGGTGTGTTCTTCCACCTTGATCTTTCCTCTTTTGATAAGGTCTTGGATAAAATGTTGAGTTTAAGACAGTTGTTAGTCTTGTGTCCTTTATTTTTGTGAAAGACACAATAAGAATTGTCATCCCACCACCTGGTTTGACTTCTATCTCCCATGGTTTGGAATGTAGGATTGTGAGAACTTTTTTGTCTAATAGTGTCTTCAAAATAGTTTCAAGAGGCTCTCCCAAAGGAGTGAATGTTCCTTGAGGCTTGGAAGTCCATGGCCGACCCCTATTATTCTCGTTGCTCACTTTAGGTACGAAGGTTGTTACCTTGACATCTTTTCTTTCTTGCATGCTATTTGTTAGGAGGAACACCTTAGGTTTAGGAATAATATTGGAGGCATCTACTACTCCACCATTGACAACATTTTTGTTTTTTTTCCACCATTTTGGTTTGTTTTTGGAGTTGGTAGATTTGTTTTCAATTTGGAGGGTAATTTCTCCCTTTTTAACCATGACTTCCTCGATACAGATTGCATTCTTGATCATCCTGTCAAAGCTAGGGGAGTCTTGCATTTGCAATGCGTAGTTTAACTTAGGTACCAAGTTATTAACAAAGATTTTCATTTTCTCAGATTCGGGAATAACTGTTGAATATCATGAAAACATTTTCCTCCACCTTTGTAGAAAGTGTTTAAAGTATTTTCCAGTCTTTTATTTAGTGTTGCACAGGTCCATCATAGTCATGCCATGTTATATATTATAGGAGTAATGTTGGATAAATAATTGAATTAACTCCTCAAAATTTTTTACCTTAGGTGTGAGTTTTGAGAACCACTCCATGGCATTGCCTCCTAGACTTCCAGGAAAGAGCCTCATGAGGTTTGTAGGTTCATGCATGTATTCTATGCTCAGAACACATAATTCTCTTACGTGGTCATGTGGGTTGGTCTCTTTCGTATATTTTTCATATTTTGGTCTTGCCATGTTAGGAGGAAACATAATCATAGTAATACTCTTGTCAAAGGGAAATGGACAAATGGAGTCCAAAGAGTATTTTGTCTTGGGTTTAGCCTTCTCTTGTTTGAGAGTTGCAAGCCCCATTTACATTAAGGTTAGTTGTTTGGCAAGGATAGATATAGGGGTTGACACCTCCTTTCCTTTTAGTTGTTCCACATCATAATCCTTGGGTAACTTTACGCTAGTGGATGCTAGATGGAGAAAGTATTTCTCTTTATCTTCACCAATCATCTTTTCCATTATCTTTTGGAACTTATTACTCTGTTTGAGTTTATTATATTCTTATTCAATGATGTCTTCCTCACTGCCTGACTCAAACAAAGGATGGTCAAACTGTGGTTCTTCTTCCTTGTCGCCATCTTTGTGCTTTTGTTTTTTTATCATTTTTGTAGTCCTCAAAAGCCTTACTCCATTCATGAGTGGTTCTTTCCATTTTTGGAGAGTCTAAATCGAACAGGGAATCATGAGATGTTTCTCCTCACTAAAAGTGTAGTGATCTTGGAGGTACGTATGATTCTTTAGAAGTGTACTTTTTGTGTCTAGCGTTAACCATGTATCTGTATCTCAACTTCATCAATTTTTTTTGATAGTGTCAGGTAGAGTCTCAAATCGTTCAAGTGAGTGTGTCTAGGTAGAGATGTCATTTTTGTTTTGGTGGAAGTAAATGATTCTAGTGTTAAAGGGTTAGAATGCCTTGATAGTGAGCTGGGGATCAAGTTGTTGTAAAAAGTGGATAGACCACATGTATTGAGACTAATCTGCAAGTGCCCACTCTCCTAGATGCTAGCTCCTAGATGTGAGAAAGGAAATACAATATAAGGGCTTCTGATGACCCAGGATGTGAGCTTTAACCCTAAATGTGATGGAGTGTTGACCAGATATGATGAAGTATACTAGATACAAGCCAAGATACTAGATACAAGCTAAGAAATTTGGGATGCGAGTTTGTGATGTTTGTGTCAGATTTTTTTTAGTTTTGTAAATTTTGTCTTGAAAGTGCGTGAAGTTTGTTTGATCTGTGATCATTTTTAGAGACTTGCTGGTGAGTGAAAAACACATGTAGATTAAGGATTGAATTTTGTTTCTTGTTTTGAAGGTGTTATCTCATTAATGATTTTTAGATATATCAAGTAGATTTTCTTCGTTAGGGGAATAGTCACATCCTTATGTCCTATTTTCTAGGTGGAGGATGAAAATCCTTGCTTGTTGACTTAGGTACACACTCAAATGCTAATCAGAATATAGCCATCACCAAGCACACAATGACTCCAGTCAAGATGTTGTATTAGCCAACTCCAAATACAAGTGAGGGCATGATATGATGAGTGTCTTGGGGCAATTATTTTTTTCCTTGCACAAGGATTATCACCCTTTTGGAGGTGAATCAGGTAGTTTTGTCTATGAATTTCATTTTTTATGATGGGGCAATCCATTCAAAACTGTCTCTCATAGAATTTCACAAGGAAAAATTGAGGTGTATAGCCCTATGAGTACTCAAATATGTGTAGTCTTGCAAGCAAGATTTAAGCAGCTCCGCTCTACACATACCTAAGCATGTTCAAGGAATGATGTCAAAATTTTGAGAACAAAACTTGCTCTAGCTTCCGAGTATTTGGCCTATGAGGAAGCAATTATTTATAGTGAGTTGGAAGGGTTGGCATAAAACTTGTCCTCACTTGGGCCATTCCCAGGAGATTTTTTCCTCAACCGGCAGGCCCTCTACTATTTAATAAGCATAGAAAGTATTGGCGAGCGTAGGATTTCTAGATTTTTGATTCTTCAAAAGAAGAAGAGAATACTCTCCTAGTCCATGTTGTTTTCTCCCAAAACACTTCAATCAAAGGTTCATTCCCTCAAGATATGTTGAGCCTAATTTAGAGATTCCTAGGTTAATAAAAACACAAGTACTTGAAAGAAAAGTTTGATTGTTCAGTTAAACATAGTTCTTAGTGCTTTGCTTTTTCAATTGCTATCCTAAAATGAATTAAGAAATGTGTTTGTTCATTGAACCACAAATATTTAGTGATTTAAGTTGTTCATTTACTATCCCAACTTGAAATTTAAATGGTGTGTTTGCTTTGTCTGGTTCAGTTACTCCACTTTCTTTCCAAGTTTTTAAATCGATGGTTGATTTTTTGATTTTCCTCTAAAGGAAAAGATCATACTTATCTAATCAATTTAACAATTGAGAAAAAAAGTGTTTTTAGGTTTGAAAAACAAAAATGAAAATGGAGGTCAAGACAAAGGGGATGGCAACCTAAAAAACCACAAGTTAGTATCCTTCTTCCCACTTTTTCATCTCACAATAGGTTGCTCACAACATGGTAAAACATTCAAATCATTGTCTCAGGATTAACATTGGCACCTCTATCGCTAGTTCTTCTCGATCCCATTCAGACCTAGAGACAATCCTCTCAGCCACTCTTTCCATGGTCAAGATCAACAATAATGGTTGTGGAGAGTATGACCTATCTGACACCTTTGTAGTGGGTGCCTTGCCATCTAATCTACATACCTAAGGAAGACCATAAAAAAACACAACAGATCAAAATAAGCTGCAGCCAAAAATTTTGGGCCCTACTACTTTCATCTCTTATGGCATTTTGAATGGCCAAGAGATGGAACTAGATCTCAACCAGTAGCTTTATAAGGACCCACCACCCCGAAACAAGGGTCTCATCAATTACTTCAAGGGAAAATACCCTTCAACTCACAAACTGGTTATAGAGAAATTAAACTATCAGGAAGGAAGCTTGGGCTATGAAGAATGCGGCATGAAAACTCCTATTGCACTCACCTAGTGAGAGAAGCATCTAGGCCTTGGTATGGATTCTTCCATGACTGGGAGAACTAATGAGAATAGGTACACCTATCACAATACCCTTGGTGAAATTATTGTTTAAATCACAGATGCCCCAGAAGAGAAAATTGTGAGAGCTTACGATAATGTCCTCGGTGACGAAACCTTCCTGGGCAACTCTATATTCTATGAACTCAGCATTAATTTCATTGAAATTCCCCTCCCACATCCCAAACTCATAGACTGGGACCAACCAAGCATTGTACACATTGACGAGTTCCAAAACAAGGATGCACTCCTAAGATTCATGGGAGCAGTTGAGAAGAATAGTGACTGGGGGAAAGATTCAAAACATGTCTACAAATTAGATCCAAAGACATACTTTGGGGAAGAGGAGGACTTCAGTTGAAAAATTAAAATAGAAAACAAAAATAAAAAAGAAAAAAATTGATCCCCTAGTAAAAACCCCTCTGGGGTGCTATCTAATCGCAAAAAAGTGAAAACCTCTCTGAGGTGATAGAGGATAAAGACCCCCCTCTTCCTCTCATCCATGATTACAAAAATGAATAGTTGTCTATCCTCATCAAAGATACCAAGCCTATCAACCTAGGTACCGAAGAGAATCCCAACATCACATACATTGCAGCATCCCTGACAGAAGCATAAGAAATAGCTCTCATTTCTCTCTTGTGATAATCCATAGATAAATTTGCATGGTATTATTCCCACATGCCGGTATTAGACCCTAACTTGGTGGTTCACCATCTAGCAGTGGATCCAAACATAAAACCTATCAAACAAAAGCTTTGAAAGATGCACCCTAAGGTAGCACTACTAGTCAATGCAGAGCTAGAGAAGCTACTCCAAGCTAAAATCATTCGCACCATTGACTACTCCAAATGGATCTCCAACATGGTGCCCATATCCAAAACTAATAAATCAATTAGACTATGTACATACTTTTGGGATCTTAACAAGGCATTTCTTAAAGATGATTTCCCACTGCCAAACATCGACATGATAGTAGATCTCAAAGCAGGGCATGAGATGTTGTCACTCATGGATGGATTCTCTAGGTATAATCAGATTTGCATTTCAAAAGAAGATCAATACAAGACAACATTTACAACCCCCTGGGGAACCTTCTGCTACAACATGATGCCATTTGGTTTGAAGAATGTAGGGGAAACATATCAAAGAACCATGATAGTCATCTTCCATGACATGATCCATAAGATCCTTGAAGATTACGTAGATGATATCCTATGCAAATTGATTAAAAGAGAAGATCACCTGGATGTTTTGGAATGTGTATTTGATTAGTTGGGTCACTATGGCCTCATGCTCAACCCTAAGAAGTGTGTCTTTGGGGTCACATCAAGAAATATCATAGGATTTGTTGTATCATGAAGGGGCATTTAAATAGACCCTAAATAGTTCAAGGACATTATGGAGATGCCTCCACCTAAGATGCTCTGACAACTACATAGCCTCCAAGGAAAACTCCAATTAGTGCAACACTTCATCTTACAACTCGCCGATAAATTTCAGCCATTCACACATCTCCTATGGAAAGATAGCAGCTTCAAATGGGATCCTCTCTATCAGCAAAGTTTCAAAAAGATCAAGGGATACTTGGAAAATCTGCCCATCTTAGTACCACCTATACCAGGTAGGCCTATCATTCTATACATCTCTACAACAACCACCACACTGCTAGTACTTCTAGCCTAGTTAGATGACAATGGAAAATAGAGAGCCATATATTATATTAGCCGCACATTGATAGGCTATGAGCTTAATTACACACCCATGGAGAAAGCATTCTTAGCTGTGGTTTTTGCCACTCAGAAGCTTCATCATTACATGATTAGTCACACCATAAATCTGATCTCAAAGGTAGATCCACTCAAGTACCTGCTCTCAAAGAAAACTCTCACAAGCTGAATGGGTAAATGGGCTATGCTCCTAAGTGAATTTGATATCCAATATGTTGACAAAAAATAAATCAAGGGGCAGGTTATTGAAGATCGGCTAGCAGAGGCACCACTAGTCGATGCTTATCCTCTAGTCATGGAATTCCCCAATGAACACTTGTGCATGATAGAAGAACAACCAACATAGAAACTCTACTTTGATGAATCTTACAAAGCCCACGATTCAGGTGCAACATATTGTTTTCTACCCCATAAGGTGACTATATCCCCAAATCATTCAAACTGGGATTTCCCTGCATGAAAAACATAGAAGAGTACAAGCCACTGGTCATTGGACTCAGCATGGCTATCCAATGGAACATAAATAACATATAATTCTTCATTGATTCCAGACTGATCATTAAGAAAGTCTTAGATAAATTCAAAACAAAAGATGACAAACTACTGCCCTACAAAGAAATGGTGGATAAAATGGATCACTTCCTCAATATTCAAATCACACAAGTACCACACCTACAAAACAAGATCTCCAATGCAATGGATACTATCAGATCCCTCTTGTAAATTCCACATGATGCCACACAGTATGAATTCTTAGTTGAGCAACTTCATGCACCCACATATGAGAATGATGATGTTACTTGGGTATGTGTCTTGGTTGGTCCCCAGTCCCTATGGTACCATGACATCCATGCTTATTTGAAAAAATGGTATCATATCCCCTCACCTCACAAACACCCAATGCCAAAACCTAATTTGTAGATCTTCTTGTTACGCTATTGTGGCTAACACCCTCTATCATTGAGGCTATCACAGCATTCTCTCTAGGTGTCTAGATGAAACTGAAGCTGCCCAGGCATTGCGAGAGGTGCATGTTGGAATTTGTAGTACCCACATGAGTGACATGGTCTTGGCCAAACAACTTATCAAGATTAGATAATACTGGCCTACCATAGAGCATGATGCTTGTAAATTTGTAAATAAATGCCTACCCTATCAACAACATGCTAATTTGATACATGCCCCAGTGCAAGACCTACATCCCATCATGCCATCTGGGCCATTTTCTTGTTGGGGTTTCGACCTAGTTGGTAAGATGACCCCCTATGCTCTGAGGGTCATAAATACATCATCACGGCCACTGAGTATTTCACAAAGTGGGTCAAACCAATCCCACCCACCCTCACAATAGGCGTCCAAATCTCCAAATTCATCCTCTACCACATTGTCTGACGCTTTGGCATCCCATCCACCATCTTCATAGATCTCAGAACACCATTTTAGAACCAGCATGTAGATGATCTATGTGAGCACCTCCATATACATCATTGCTATTCCATTCTATACTTCCCCCAAGGTAACGACCAAAGTGAGGCAGCCAATAAAACCCTGCTCAAGATCCTCAAGAATGTTGTCAATGATACTGGTCATGAGAGGCACCTCCAAATTAACCCTTCCCTCTAGGAATATTGTACTTCTTACCACAATCCCACAAGAACCACTCTATATTCCCTTGTCTATGGTGTTGAAGTTGTCTTACCAATTAAGGTTGAATTGCCATCACTTCGGGTATCACTAAGAGGCCTAATCAATGATGAAGATTAGAGAGTAGCTAGGCTCACACAATTGGACCTACTGGATGAGAAGCATCATCAAGCATAAAACCACCTATTCATTTATCAAAATAGGCTCAAGAAGAACCACAACAAGAAAATCCACCCACACCAGTTCCAGGTGGGAGACCTAGTAGTAAAAGAAATTCAAAAAGTAGTTACAGATTGAGAGAAGAAAGGGAAAATTGAGGTCACATGGATGTTGAAGAAAATTATCGAATTGTGTATTGTCATTTATGTATACACAAGTGTAGTGATGTTAAAAAAATGTCTATACCTAACCGAGCATAGTCAGTGTATGCCAAGATCTCTTGGGCATTGAAGAAGACTCCAGTATCAGCCAAAGTGATTTTCAATACTAACCGAGTTCACTCAGGCATTACAATAAATTTGGTTTCTGTCGAGTATCAGTCAGGCATTGAAGGATTATAGTGTTAACTGAGTTATGCATTTAGGGTCAACCGACTAACAACAATTTACACTTTATGTTTAACTGGTTAATTACAGCCGAAAGACTTAAGTTTTATTATTTATTTGGAAGGTTGTTCAAGATGACTTGATACGGCTTATCATATACATACAAGGTCAAGTTTGGATTGAATATGAAGAAGTGGAAGAATTTTTTTTGATATGAAGAGTGAAGGAGAAATAAGATGGAATTATGATTAAGGATAGAACATCCAGACTGACTTGCAAAAGAATATTTGATTAGTGAGGATTTAGTTTAAAACCATAATAGAGATTTGAATCAGCAAAGAAATTTTCTTCTTCAATTAGGTCAATCCATTGTTGCTCTCTAACAATTGTAAAAGTGATCCAAATCTCTTTATAGAGTCGACTTAAAATTCTTTCATAAATCCTCTCACAAGGTGGCATTTCTACATTGAAGTGTTTGAATACCTCTAACAAGGCCACTCTTAATAGGGTGATTAAATCCTCTAACAGGCTCACACCTTACAATGTATTTTGTAACCTTTAACAGGGTTGGCTCCTAATAGGCTCACTTTAGAAGAGTGAAAAATAGTAACTAGTTGCAATTGGTAGTTTTCCCAAATTGGTTTTCGACGTTAAATATTGGTGTCATCTGTTTACATGTTATTTTGTTTATGCTTTATGTTTCTGCACTTATTCACTAAAGGATAATCACACTTAATATCTTAAGATTGCTTTGTTAATCGAGTAACAATAGAATATCTTTTGTTAACCGAGCAGAGTGATAAGTTTGGTTAAGACATCTAAGGAACTTAGATTTTTTGTGGTAATTGATTCACCCCTCCCCTCTCAGTTACTCAACTCATTTCCAACAATTGGTATCATATTATTTGGTGCTTTTAGAAAAGGTTTCAAGGCCTAAGATAAATATCAGAGGTGTCTTACAGGAGGGAGATCCCCAAGCTTAACAAAGACATCTTTGCTACATGGCAAGAGTTGATGAGGCTATATCTATCTACTATTGGAGATACTGGTTTGTAATTCTTCAACCAAAAGTATGTGGAACCACCTAGACCTATGTCTGTGGATCAGATGGTGGACATGAAGAATCATAACATAATGATGATTGATATAGCTTCTTCACTCAGCTATTCAGAATTTGATGAAGTCAAGGACTTCCTTACTGCCTAAAATATGTGGAAGAAACTACATGATATCCATGGAGGATATGAAAATGTAAAGAGAGCCAAAGAAGAGAGTCTAATAGGTTAGTTTGATTATATGAAAATGAAAGAAGGAGAAGACATTACAAAATACAGTGAAATAATCAAGAAAAGTGTCAGTGCCATCAGATTTGTTGGTGGACAAATTGAAGACAAAATAGTGGTTAGTAAGGTATTGAGAAATTTACTTCCTATCTATGTAATTAGAGTTTTATCTATTCAAGAGATGAGGTGGGGTAATGATATAATTCTAGATGCATTCGTTGGAAGGTTAACGGCTTTTGAGTTGGACAATTTTGACAATTATTCTCCTAATCCTAGCAATTTTGAGTCTACATTCAAAGATAAATTAAGCCTTGGTAAGATGGATATAAATTAAAAAGGAAAATATATTGATAGTGATAGTGATTATGTTGAAATGGATAATTAAATTTGAGCTAGGAACATATTAATCCAAATGAGTTAGAAAAAGGAATATTATCATAAATTAAACTAATCCTTAGAGCATACACCAAAAACAAACAAAAAAGGAGACAAGAAGTTTTGAAGGGGGAAAAGCGTAAAAAAAAACCCCGTGAATTATGAATGGGAAAATTAGCCAGAGAGAGAGAGAGAGAGAGAGAGAGAGAGAGAGCTTTAGCTCATACAATATTTTGAAGAATGAGAGAGAGAGAGAGAAGAAGTGTTGTATGTGAAATGTGTAATTAGTGATCTGAGAATGAGAGGAGAAGCATCTCTTAAGTAGAGATGAGAAGAAAGGATTTGAATGTAACTCCCATATGCATGTGAGCCACATTCATAATGTGTGTGCCACTTGTGCTATTTCCTCTTAAGGAGGAATCTAGGAATAAAAATAAATTACAAATAAATATTATTGTTAGAAATTAATCTTTACTTGCATTATGTAAGTAGGAGATTCCTATGGAATCCCTACACCTATTTTTTCCTCTTGTGAGGATAATTCATTTTATGTATCTTTTATTATCCCTTGGTTGTATTATTTAA
>MU227083.1:6504859-6518877 GCA_018584345.1 Thuja plicata
CCTCCCCTCTCTCCTCCCCTATCTCTGCCTCTCCTCTCTCCTCTCCTCTCTCCTCCTCTCCTCTCTTTTCTCCTCTCTCTACCTCTCCTCTCCCTCCTACCACTGGTGCTCATCCCTAAGGGACTACCACTGGTACAAGTCTCGCCTGTATAGCCATTTGTCCTCCCTTCATCCTCCTTTGGATCACAACCAAGGGTGCTGCTTGACCCACTCTGTCAGCCTTAGGAAATAATCCTATCCACCCCATAGCATGAGGTCTCCTAAATGAATCCGTATACTCCTGTGTGCTCCCCCATCTACTCGTCCCCTGCCAATCCCACTGGATGGTCTGGATACCTTGCTAGGCTGCCCGTAACCAATGCCTATCTAATGCGGGCCCAAACTCTAACACCCTCTATCAAGTCATCCTCCTATACCACCTCGCAAGATCCTATACTCCCTGCATAAATACAAATTGTCTTGCCACTCTATCTGGCTGATACTGCTCCACTATATGGTCCCATCTCCCTAGCAAGAATGTGGGTGTCATCATGTATAGAAAGTGTGTCTATTCCTCGACCCATGGCCCCACCTATGTATAGGGCCTCCATGTGATCCCATCTCAAATCTCATCAATAGTAACCCTCCAGTGGTCTGTATCATCCATGTCATGATAAGTCAGTGGCTCTCCCCAGCTATACACCACAGGATGCTCCACCTGTTGTGTGCTCCTTCCAAGCAGTCTAAGAATGACTATGTGCTCCCAGGCCCACACTTGGAGTAGGGTGGTACACCCGATACTCCTCCTGTGACCCTCACCACCATGATAAACTATCTAGTGGAGATCCCGATAGATTTTTGCAAGCATCAATTTACCCCATGCTGTGCTTACCCCTACATTTATAATCTGCATGATCACTGGGAACAGGTTGAGTGTAATGTCAGCCCCTCCTTTGTCTATGCCAATGTACCCTGAAACCAATTCAGATACATAAAAATAAATCTGACATGCTGGATGTAAGTCCAATGTCAGTCTAGCGCAATCTGACTGTGCTACAAAGGGAGTGTGGCACCCACCCCGACTAGTGTGATAAGGGCCTCATCTTGGGTCATGTGTGCTGCCACCACCTCTATCCCTTGAATGGGCAACCAGAATATTTGGTATACATCCTCCAGTGTGATTTTCATCTCCCTTGTCAGAAGATGAAATGATGTCATCTCAGACCTCCACTGCTCACACAGTGTAGTCACCATCACCATGTATGCCCACCTATGGGGAATGCTTTCTAGATACCCCAAGCTAATAGCATCCACCTGAGCCCAGTCTACCAGTGTGAAATGATCTGGTACCTGTAGCACAGTAGCATGTTTCTCCTGTGATGCGATTCAATCAACAGACCACTGCACACAATCCAAGCACTCATCAGTCCTTCTAGTCCTTCCCAAAACTTGCTAACCACACTCCTTTTCCCCCCTCTTGATTATTCTAGCCTCGTTCCTCCTTTTTTAAGTGTTCCCACCCATCTAGCACACATTCTCACCACAGCAGGAATGCACTCACTATAACCAACCTTGTTTCATAGGAATGCATTCCTGTGACATGATTTCACCTCCCCCTTACCCCCCCCGGTCCCTTGCAGGACCGCTTTATTTTTACCTCCCCCTCCTTCCCTGCTCTGGGAATGCGTTCCTATAGGAAATCCTTGTGGGAACGCATTCCCACAACAAGTTCAAAACCTCCCTTCCCGATGGTGTTCCCACCAAAAATTATTAATCCTACCCTAACCCTGACATGCTTTTCATGGGAATGCATTCCCGTTGATCCCGATGGCATTCTCGTCAGGGATCCTTTCGTGCAATGCATTTTTGATCCCTCTAAAGCTATAGAAAGCATCAAAAACAAAATCACAAAGCTAGTTTCTCAAGCCTACCTATCTATCCAATGCCCCATGCTACCATATGTTGCACACCACATCCACCAGATACCTGGATCGCCCCCTCTCAGCCATCGTCCTATCAAATTCCTGAGCTCAAAATCGTCAAGGATTCTATAAGCTCAAAATGCAAAATAAACCTCTTTCACCGCCCTTCTAGCCATATATAGCCCACCCTAGAAATTTCTTTTCCACCCCCAGATATCCCCATTCCCTCCAAATTTCTTTTAGACCACATTTTATCCTATTCTTGCTAGTTCCTCTCTCTCTCTACCCCTCATCCTTTCCTTTTTATTTTTCATCACTTTTTACCTTCTTTTCGAGATGCCATCAGGGCATCACTATTTCTCCCTATTTCCCTCTCGAGGGGGCATCACCCTAACCAAATTTTATTCTCTCCATTAGTCTAGGGAAACCTAGTTTCCTAAGTTACGTCTTCATGTCGTCTATTTATTTAAGCATCTTTGAAATAGTGTTAATCTAACCCTATGTCGAAGAGGGGCAAAATGTAGACACCTAAATTTGATTAACATATTTAATTAAATTTAGTGCCTTTCTAGAACATTATTAATTAAATAATTACATATTTATTTGATTAATTTATGTTATCCCCTAGCTCAATTAATTCAATTAATTAGATATAGTCTAACTAATTATTAAATGACAACTCATAGTCTAATAATTAATTAAATCCTTTTCCTCTATTAAGTTGAATGAATAAACTTTTTTGTTTAACTTAATTCATAAATTCCACTTTTTATCCCACTTGTGAATTAAATATTCTACTTAATTCAATTTGAGCACATGGCTCCTAACTTTAACCCCTAAACTAACCATGCTCAACCACCTAACCCAAAGTTCCAACTCAACCCAACCCATTCACACATACTAACCCTTTCTTATTAGTTAATTGACCCCAATTAACTAATTAACCCCTCCACTCATTCTATCTCCTCACATCACATCTTCTTAATCACCCCACTTGTCCTCTAAACCGAAGCCTAATCACTCCCTAAGCATGTGCACAATCTTAATCTAAGGATTAAGAACTCAATCCCAACCCAAAAGTCAACTTTCATGTCAGATCCCTCAAATCCCTAACCATATGCATTTATGTCTTCCTTAAATGCTCTTACATCCCTCTTACACACTCCATCCATCTCTTACATCTTTGTCCCCTCTCACATCTCCCAAAATGGTCACATTCCCCCATTCTTCCAAACCTCTCTCCTTGTGACACTTGCCATAATGAGAATTATTTGAGAAATCACAATCCATGTGCTTCCTCTCAAATGCATCTCCACCCTTCCTCAAGTTTGCATCTCAACCATCCATTCAAGCCTCCATTTTCCTATAAATTGAACCTCATTTCCTTCAAAAATCATCCAAATTTCATGCAAAGTTATAAATGCCCATTTGAGAGCCAAAAACATCCATTGCACCCTTATAATGCCCAAATCATCCTAGAAGCAATACTTACCCAATTTCTTTAAGCTTGAAGCTTCTATTGAACACACATCCAAGCAATCTTGGACCAAATCTACACATCAAAGGGAGCTTCTACTTAGTTTGGGAGGTTTGCATACTCTTAGGCTTTTGTTAATGATTTTAGTTCTCTTTTGGGTCTAATATTATATGTGGTAATTGGTTAGTTGTTTGAATACTTAGTTTAGCTTTGTGCTCCTTTAACACACTAGTTTTTATCACTCACAATAATATTTTCATTTTTAACTTGGAGTACATATTTCATGGATGGTCTTTTGGGTACCATCAACAAAATTCTTTCGAGCTTCTTGCTCCCTTTTCCAATTAGCGAACTTTCTACCTGGTGGGGAGATTGGGGCTCCCACATATGCTTTTGATTTGTTTCTAGAGTTGAAAGTATGTTGTGGGGTAGATTTGGATTGAGGGTTAGGTTTAGAGGTACCCCCTTTTCCCCCTTTTCCTTTTAGGGACAGTCGTGAAGGGAACCTCATCCTCATGCATTGTCTCAGAGGTTTCCAACACAAGTTGTTCCATCTTGGCATTTTTCTCATTATGTACATCATCTCCCCATTTTGTGCTTATCTTAGATATGGAAACTGGAGGTGATTTAGCCTCTTGGAAGGTGTATTTCACAACATACACCGAGCTTTGAGAAGAAGACTATAAAGTGGGGCTACACCCAAGAATGTTGCATGGATGGTCATCCTTAATCCTTAAGGGGTCCACCACTATTTCAATAGTATTATTAACTAATTTTTATTACTCATTTTCATTAGTTCCCTTATCTTCTTGGATTTCCCCTTCTCCAATAAAATCAACCTGAATAGGATGGGCCAATATCTCCTCTCCATAACCTTTCTTATCCTTGACAATGTTGTGATCAGATAGGACAGAATCCTCATCCACATTCTCATCACAATTCACCTGAAGTAGAGGGTGAAGGGAGTCAGGGATGACCACCTCAAGATTCACCTAGTTATCCCTGACATTCTTTGAGTCTCCTCATTCTCCTTTTTATTTTCCTCTCTTATCTGCTTCCTTAGTTATCCATTTATTTTTCTTCTCCTAGGGGTTTTTTTCCTTCTCCTTTTGGGGAAGCGATGGGAATTTCTTAGCCCAGTGACTCACCTTTTTACAGTGGAAGCAAGAAAAAGGAACACTTTCAAACTCAACTTGTTGGATCCACTTACCAAGTTTTGAGACAATCTCAATGGTTGACAAAATGTCAGTGTCCTATCCATCCCTCACATAAATTATAGCATATGTAATCCTGGTTCTAGTTGAGTTCAATGGATAAATAGACAAAATCTCCCTAAACAAGCTGGCTAAACCACTGAAAAAATCCTCAAACCATAAATCTATAGGAAAACCTGGAAGCCTAACCCACACCGAAGCTTGGACAAAGAAAGAGTAGTTAAATTCCATATTAGGAGCCCATTTATGAAGGGAAAGCAATGAATTACCAACCATCCATGGCCCCCCACATAAGACATTTTCAAGATCTTCCTCACAGGATAAATTGAAAGAAAAGAAACCCTCTAGCATTCCTAAGATTTCAAATTTCTATTTGACGCTCCATTTTTTCTTAGCGTAAGCTCTAACCACATCAATATTTGGTATAGGTCCAATAAAATTACCAACCAATGATAGATTCATAAGGGAAATGTTATGATCACTCATTGGAACTAGGAAAGAGATAGAAAATTTTCATTAGGATACATTCGATTTTACTGACCTTTGGGAAAGAAGAATTTCCATAAGGTTTGATGCCAAAAAGTGATGACCATGAACATAGCTTGGAAGATGACCCATGTTTGTTCCCCTGATTCATCCATCTACACCATGCACATGAACCTATTCCTCCAACTGAATCCTTGGGCCTGCCAACCCCTAGTGGGTCCCTGCCATCTGATTTTGAAGCTCCCTCCTATCCATCAGATAGCCTAATTTTTTGATGCAGTAGCATTTGGGCTACTTGTCAATTTTCTTGTGATTTTCTGGTACTCGGTGAAGGGGGGTAGATTTCTCAGTTGGAGTACACTATTTCTTAGGTATTCTTTCCCCAATTTGTTCTATGTTGCTTAGGTTCCCTACTTCTTGGTTACTTGTGGCTCAATGTTCTCTAACGGGTTTTGGTTGTTGGTGGCTCAGTGTTCACTAATGGGTTTCAGTTTCTTGTGGCTTAGTGTTCACCGATGGGTTTCAGTTGCTTGTGGCTCAGTTTTCACTGATGGGTTTTGGTTTCTTGTGGCTCAATGTTCACCGACGGTTCTTGATGCCTGTCTCTACTACTCAGGGGTCTTCTCTCTGAGTGAGTTTTGTTACTTGGTTTTGGAGGCCAACTAGTTGGGCAACCTTTGCATTTAATTTTGATTGCAACATTAATGATGGATCCCTCATTGGAGTTTGTGTGGACCTAAATATGGTGTATTTAATGATCATTGTAGCCGACTGGTGCATTTAATATTTGTTCATGGATTTTAATGGCCAACTAACATTTAAGATTTGTTTACAAGCCAACTTGTGGCTGATTTGTATAAATAAAGAGGTTTGAGTAGGTGATAAGGGTAGGACAGAGGTAGGATAAGAAGAGCTTGAATATTTCTTGTGAGATTTGTGGACTTGAGATAGTGGAAGGAAGCTGGAAGAGCTAGTGGCATGTTGGCTTAGGAGGCAAGAACATTGCTTGGTGGCTTGCGAGTACAAGTTTAGATTCTATCTTGGAGTTCCTACCAGGTTGTTGTGTGGTGTTTCATAGATCTGGACTAGTTTGGAAGGTGGAACTGAAGGTTTCAGTGAGGTGTTGTGTAATTGGCAGAAGGTACATGGCCTGATGCTTGCAGAAGATCTTGGGGGTAGATCTTAGAGTTATTTCATTTTATTTGGTTGTAACCAGGAAGGACTTACAACCCAACATGTTATATGTAATTGAATATGAAATGAATATGAATTCATATGATTTTCCATATCGTATGTTGTGTTGTTTCTGCTATGTTGTTCTTGTTGTTGGCTACAATCTTGGACAGTCCATTCTTGGATCCTCCGAGCTTGAATACATCATTTTTCCTACTTCAGCCTATGATCCCTCCTTTCTGCTTGCAATTGGGTATGTAGAGCCAGCACAGGGTCTCTCGCCTAAATCCAAATTAAAATTCATCTCTCTCACTCAAGATCCAAGAAAATAAAATGTTGCAATCTATGAAGCTTAATAATTTAGCCAAATTTCATGAATAATTTGGTATTAAAAAAATATATGATTACAGAAAATAAAATGCATGATTTAACAACAAAACAATATTATTTCAATTCTCTACCTTGTGGACTTGGGAAATAGGTAGAATACTACATCATCAGAAAAGAATATTTGACAGTATCTCAATGTACATTTGCAAAATTAAAAAGATTTATTGGTTATAAAATTGGAAAGAAATGTCTGCTAGGAGTGTTGCAAGGCAACAAGGATGAGTATAACTATACTTGCAATCTAAGGGAATTTTGAAAAAATCCACCAATTAATCAATTAGTTGATTTTACATAGGTGAATCAATTCAAGAAAGTGTGTTGTGGAGGAGGACAAAAGTTTCAATATAATAAATGTTCTAGATGACATCATGATGAAGAATATACTTTCAAAAAAAGAAAACATGGTAAGTATGGATCCAAAAGGAGATATAAAGTAAACCCATACAAAAAAGGTAAGTTCTCAAAATGAACCCCACCACACCTGCTAAAGAAAAGGAATAAAATGGTTCTCAAATGAATTAGGTGTTTTATTTGTAAAGGAATTCATTATGCAACTGACTATCCTAAGAAATTAAATCCTAGAACTAAAATTTATGCAATGTTTGAAAGAGAAAGCCACAAGTGGGACATTGTACATAGTAAAGACTATTTTGATCAGTTAGACCATTTGTATGACTTGATAGAAGTGGTTACTGATAAAGGATATATGACAAGATTCAAGGATCATAAGGGTAAGATGAAGAAACAAGAGGAAATAGACTTATCATCTAAAGAAGAAGATTTATCAGTTGAATCCAAATCCTCTAAAGAAGATGATTATCTGGTTTCTCTATTGAAGATTACCTTGAAAGATATCGAGATAAAGATCTAGATAGAAAAATCTAAAGAACCTTAAAGAACCCCAGGAAAGAAAGAAGGAAGAAAGGTAGCATTACGACAACATTTTTTTACATTGAAGAAGCTCAAAGAAGAAAAAGATGAGCTTATAAAAAATATCAAAAGACAAAAAAAGGTCTGAACAATTAGACCATGGATATAAGATCCCTCCATGAGAAAAGAAAAAACCTTCTAGACATACTTCTAAAAATACAAATGCCATTTCTATTTGTAAGAAATTAGATCTTTTTTTTATGATGTTGCTAATCTTACTAGAATAATTAAAACTCAACAGAAAGAAGTTGGAAATCTCTCTGCTACAATAGGAGAAATTAAGGATATTTTATTCAAAGAAGACCAACAACCTAACCCAAGCTCAGAAGAAAGTAGTAGTAGCAGTAATAGATGGAACAAGAAAATGAGTGATAAAGCTTTCTCCTTGTAACTTGAAAATCATGGTAATTATATCAAGGTAAAATTTTGTTTCCCATGATTCAAAATAATCCCTTTAGATGCATTTGTAGATACAGGAATAGCTAGATCACTAGCAAAAACAAATGTCATACTCCAAGAATTCTGGAAAGCAAGGCCTGATATGCCAAGCACTTATGCCATTAATGGTGAAAAGATTAATATGCGAAAGTATGCATAGGACATACATATTGAAATAATAGGTAAAATATTTGTTACTAATTTCATATAATATAATGAGCTGCATGATTATGTGCTTCTTGGTTATCTTTTCCTTACTAAGTATCAGCCACTTCAATTTTGGAAACATAAAATATCTCTTAGACCCTATGATGGTCAAATTGAAATTCAAGCTCTCAAAAATTTTCATCATAAATTTGATTAGAAAAATAAAAAGGACAATAGAGAATCTATAAAAGAGATATCTAAATCACCTTCTGAATTAATTGATGAAATCAAGAACGGATTTGAAGATGAATGTTGTAGTTTAAACTCTTTACAGTTTTGGTTTCAGGATCATGAAGAATGTGAGATATAGATTAGGCTAGAATGTCAAATTGTTATTCCTCATGAACCAACATGTCATATGAGCCCCATGTAAGTTAAAGATATGGATGAGCACCTCCAAGAGTTATTCGACGGTCACTTTATCAGGTCCAGTAAGAGCCCCCTCTCTTGCCCTGCATTTTTGGTCAACAAGCAAGTTGAGAAGGAGAGATGTAAAATATTACTCCAGTCGGGTTCACCAAAAATGATTTCATCATTATAAATGCATCCTGGTAATTCTTTGGTGAGAGCATCTGCTAGCGGATTATTTTCCCCTTTAATCCACTCAATATCCAAATCATAGGAAATGAATTCAAAATCCATTTATAATGATTTTTCCATTTTTACCCAGCCATATATAGTGGAAAGAATACTCGAAGCATATATTCTAGAAAGATGGTTGTTTAGGGTGAAATCAACCATTTCTTATCATTATCGTCATGGTTTTATGGATGATGAAGAAGAAAGAGATCTCCTAAAAATTCTTGGATTAGAAGATGCTCATGTTCGACACTGGTGTACAAGTTATAGAACTCTACACCTACACATCAAAGGCCTCTTTGGAATGAATTAGTCCAAAAGAAATAAAATTAACTTGCTAAAGAACTTGAAATTTGGCTTCATCACATGCATAAGTTTTGACCACGATACAATAGAACAATATGTTGATTTGGTAGGATCTACATTCAAGGAAGACATGAAATAATTTCTCATTCGAATACATCTAAGATTAAGGAAGACACTGGTAGAATGCATGATTCAATACTTAACACACTACCCAAATGTTGGTTATGATTTCCCTAGAATAGAATTGTATCTACTTATGGCTAATTGGTGGGAAAATGTTGAAATTAAAGAAATGCAAATTTTCCTTTCACCTGCAGCCTTGGCTAGATGAATTGATTTGGATAGGGATTTTGTAGAGGATTATGTTGTTCAATTAGACTATGATTTCCAATAAAGATCAGAAGACTACAATATACATTTTGCTTCAGTTCTAGATAATATAATGAACTCCATTCCATTCAGCTAGCACATGAGATTGTATGTGTCATGATGTCACTCACATTATGATGTGACAATAGGATGCAACCCTGTTACAAGTGTTAAGTGGACCGTTCTCACTTCTTGGGCTCAAAAAATGTGATAGTCATTTGTTGAAAAATATTTGTCCTCTAAATATTAATATTAGAGGAAATAAAGGAGATAAGAATCAAATGGGCCTACATGAGCTTACTCATCCAAAAGTACATACCTCCACTTCCATTATATTCTAATAAGTACCAAGATTCCATCCACCTCCTTTTTGACCAGACATACCACACACACCTACCAGTGACCAATAAATTCCACACCTGCCACCTACCTTTGAAAAAAGCTACCACCCACACCTACCAGTAATTTCCACAACCACCCTCTACCTCTTAGCCTCCAAATTCTATAACTAAGGCCTTATGAGCCCATTTGAGGCATCGAAGAAATTTGGAGTGAGTCTTAGAGCTATAGTGTCTTCAGAGTCTTAGTTTGATCAAGACTCTTAAGAGAGTCTAAATCCATAGGGAGTATGATAATCCAAAATTCTTGGGGCATGGAATTTTTTTTCTAGTGATCTAGTTGATCCTGTTTCTACAAATGCATCTAAAGAGATTCTTTTGAATCTTAGGAAACAAAAGTTTACCCTGATATAATTACCATGATTTACAAGTAACAAGGAGTAAGATTTATCCCTCATTTTCTTGATCAGGCTATTACTGCTACTGTTGCTTTGTTTTGAGCTTGGCTTATGTTGTTGGTCTTCTTTGAATAAAATATCCTTAATTTCTCCTACTGTAGCAAAGAGATTTCTGATTTCTTTTTGTTGAGTTTTAAATATTCTAGTAAGACTAGCAACATCATCAAATAAAAGATCTAATTTCTTAAAAATAGAAATGACATCAATATTTTTAGAAGTGTGTCTATAAGTTTTTTTCTTTTCCCATGGAGAGATCTTATATCCATGGTCTGATTATTCAAAATTTTGTTGTCTTTTGAGCTGGTTTATAAGCTTAGCTTTTTCTAATTCAATCTTCTTCAATGTAACAGAATGTTGTCATACTACTACCTTTGTTCCTTCTTTCATTGCTATGGTTTTGTAAGGATCTTTGGATTTTTCTATCTAAATATTTATCTCGATATATGTTAAGGTATTCTTCAATAGAGAAACCAAATAATCATCTTCTTCAAAGGACGAGGATTCAACTGATAAGTCTTCTTCTTGAGATGATAAGTCATTTTCCTCGTGTTTCCTCATCTTACCCTTGTGATCCTTGAATCGTATCATATATCCTTTATCATGAAATACTTCTATCAATTCATATAGATGGTCTAACTGATCAGAATAGTCTTTACTATGTACAATGTCCCAATCCTAGTTTTCTCTTTCAAACATTCCGTAATTTTTAGTTCCAGGATTAAATTTCTTAAGACAATCAGTTGCATAATGACGTCCTTTACAAATAAAATACCTAATTCCTATGGGAACATTTTTATTCCTTTTCTTTAGTAGGTATGGTGGGGTTCATTTTGAGAACTTAACTTTTTTTTGTATGGGATTACTTTATATCTCCTTTTGGATCCATACTTACCATGTTTACTTTTTCTAAAAGTATATTCTCTATCATGATGTTGTCTGGAACATATCTTACCTTGACACTTTCTTCCTCCTCCACAACCTCCTTTCTTGAACTAATTAAGCTGTGTAAAATCAACTAATTGATTAATTAGTGGATTATTGCACAATTCCCTCAAATTGGAAGTATAGTTATACTCATCATTTTTGGCTTGCAATGCTCCTAGCAAACATTTCTTTTCAAGTTTGTAACCAATAAACCTTTCTAATTCTGCAAATGTACATTAAGCTACTATTAATGTTTTTTCTGATGATGTAGTCTTCTACCCATTTTCCAAATTCACAACGTAGAGAACTCAAATAATATTGTTTTGTTATTAAATCATGCATTTTATTTTTCTGTAATCATATATTTTTTGAATACCAAATTATGTTCATGAAATTTGGCTAATTTCTTGAGCTTCATAGATTTTTTTTTCTTTTAATTACTTATTATAAATTTCTACACAAAGAATATAAATTAAAAAAAGATTAAAAATTGCAAAGCTTTCAACAAATATATCTTTCTTTCCCATGCCTGTCTTGCTTACATCTGTTGACGGGACTTTGTGACTGGGTCCACCAATAGATGTAAGTTGTCACCAGGTACTGGGGTACCAGCCAAATTTGCTTGTAAAGGTTGTCTGGGGAAATGAGATTCCCCAGGCCTCCAAGCATGTGAGAGTCAGGTCTTGACAGTGCGGGGGCTCAGTTGGGAAATGTGACTATTTTTTTTGAGGGGGATAGCTGGTTATCTTAACTCATCTTCTCCAAGGATTCAAGTAAGTGGGGTTTCCTGCAAGCGCACATTCACTTAACAAATAAACTTCAAAAGACACTGCAGAGTTAGAAATATTTCATCTACCTATAGGTATACTAAACATTCAAAACATTGATAATGGTCTAACACACTACACTAAGTACTGAAGAAATATAGAACCATCAGCTCATATTTAATCAATAGCGGAGGAAAAGGAGGTCGTTAATCTACTTGAAGTATTAGAGAAAAGTACACAAAGAACACAAAGCATAAAATACCATTAACCAGATATCAGAATGCTAACAATGTCACTGATAGAACCCTTCCTTCTTCATTAACATATCTTCTAGCAAGCACTGGTGTGTATTACAATGGTGGCTCCAAGGGAGCATCTATCTACTGAAAGCCTTTTAAACTAAGGAGCATTGAGCTCTGCAACTAAGAACTGAGAAAACTAAAATTTCCATTAACTGTGGACTGAAAAATCCTCAATTTCACTAACCCTTGGAATGAGGCTAGACTTATTATTTATACACATCATTTGACCTAAAAATTAACCTAATTTATTTTACACCTTACAATATAATACTATTTTTCGGTGGCCGGTACTACCTGCACCATGCTACAAAAGACCTTGAGATGAAAAAGGTCTGACATGTCAGAGGAATAAGACAAGAAAAGAGGAGTGGAAGAATCAGCCTTAGGGGGAGAACCGATAGGAGAGGAAAAAAATCTGATCCCCTGGGGATCGAGGCTACATGCCTCATAAATGGGAAAGTGGCGTCTTGTCTCCGATGTGCCAGGTGTAACATTGAAGTGGCACCTCGAGAAGACCATCTGTCAGAACCTTCATGTCAAGCCAACGTGCCTTGTTGTGGTTACCTACTTTTTGACACCTTTTACTGACTACCTTGAAAGTGACAGTTTTCCCTTGGGAACTGGGATATGAGTCACTTAAAGAATACAAAAATGTGGGATCTGGAATTCTAGGATCTAGGAACTTGCATTCTGAAAGAATGAATAAATATAAAAATACATCTTCTAACTAGATTCTCCAGACCTTGGAGAACCTTATTATTATTTAGTTTCATTGAATGTCTACAAGAGCCGGGCGATCCTATCTTCATCTATGTCCTTAAGGCTAGCCCATCGGTCTTTAGCTGCCTCCAATTGTTTGTCCAAATTTGGAACATTTTCCTTGATCTCTATGGCCATCTTAGTCACATCATGAATCTAGAGCACCATGCAAGTGAGCCTTGCCATTTTCACTCCATCCATCCCCTCCGGGGATCCATACCGAGACTCCATCAGCTTGTCAAACTTTCCCAAAACATATTCCTCTGGAATGCATGTTTATGTGCTAAAAGGATCAGCTCCAAAGACCTTGGAGATGAATGATTTGTATAAATTGAAAGAGTACTGAGCTTCATGTACTTTGTCACACATCTCCCCTACCATTTGCTTGATTACCCCAAATGTGAGGTCAAGTCTAGAGTGCTGGGTTGGGACAAAGTCAAAAGACTCTTCTCCTAAAATTCTGGCCTTGGAGACAATTTCTTCTCCGATGTCGATGAGTTCTTTCATCTCATCTTTCCATGCCTCGTAATTTTTTATGTCTCCCCCCTAGATGGAGATAGTGGTTTCAACCTAATGTAGAGTATTGTTGGCTGCATACAAGTCTGGGAGTGTGGATACCAAGAAACGTCGAATGTTTCCAACTTGTTATGTAATCCACTCATCAATTGTCTAGGATTTTATTTTCATTGCCCTTAGTGCTGTAATCACCTAAAAATGGTCACCTAAACCCTAGACCCCCAATCTCAGCATTTAATCAAGAAACCCTAACCTTGATTAAACCTAAGTCCTAAATCAAACAGGCAATTCATCAAATTGAACTGATCTGACCTAAACCCTAGGTCCTAATCAATCATCGTACTTGATTAATTAATCAATTCCTAAAATCATAATACATTGGCAAATAAACATTATGTTAATTATTTAATTGATATTATGACATATTAATTAAATAAATATTACAAAATTGTCAATTAAATCAAAAAGGAATTAAATTAATTAT
>MU227083.1:6534251-6560715 GCA_018584345.1 Thuja plicata
CTGCCTGAGTATTTGTGGAGCTCAAAAATGAAGAAGGACCTTATCCAGTCCTTAGCAATTAGGCTTTTCTTGTCTCTGAATCAGAAGTAAAAGGTACAAGGTTCACATAGACATTTCAAGCATTGTGATTCATACAAGAAAAATCCCTAACAGGACGTCATATAAAATTTTGAGGTCTGGACCACCTAAAGGAACTATGAGTCCACATGGTTTGAAATGATGGCGGCCCAATCAAAATATTGTTTGCCAGTGAAGATGCCAAGTAGGAAGTAATACATCCATCCTGAGAATTCCCAGGCATGGGGTTGCCCAAAAATCTTGTATAATGCTATGATCCCCATCTGGATGCTTTCCTTGAATTCAGATCTGGGGATTTCCAACTTCATTCTTTTGGAATCTTTCTTTGGGGTCTTTGGCCATTTTTTATTTAGATATTGCCAGGCCATAACCTCCACCTGCTGAAATTATGCCAAGGCATTAGATCGGGTGACGAAAGCTGCTTCATCAAACTAGGGAATCCCCAGTCCTACCCAAAAAATTTGTAGCATCCAGGGAGACCATGGGCGTAGGATATCCAGTCGGGACAAGGGTGGCAAGCATGATGACACAGATGGAGGAGTTGTAATGTGTGGCCAGAGTGAGAATAAGTTCTACGGCCTGTACTAAACATGGGAAGCAAGCAGCCTTCAAAATCCCTGATTCCCCAACATTGATGGCCAATTGGTCCCCAGCCATTTGCTAGATGAATATCATTTTGACAAGGGCCTACATCTCTACCCACATTTTGACGCTAGTGTCGGTGATCAACTGAACCTTTGATTAAATCTTTGACCCTATAATAGTATTGTACTTGAAATATTTCATGCTGAGGGGAAGCTTTTCTAGGACCCTTTCAATCTTAGATCTGATGGCTGCCCTGGTGACTTCCATGGTGGGCAGATCTGGACTCCCGGGAGGTGAGGATATAGAAGCCTCTGACATAGTGAAAGTGTGATGTTTGAAAACTTGCAAGGTAAGGCGAGCGTCAGAATTCTCATAAGATAAAAAAGATGCTACTTTGGATTTCAAAGAACTTACCACCGCATTGCACACTTCACTTGCAAAGATAGTTTAGGTCAAAACCCAAAAAGATATGCATAGGATGTTGAGTTGGGAATTCAACCATTATCTAGGCCTAGGGGTTTTGGCATACTTGACAGAAGTAAGATATAGGATGGGTGAGGACATAGGACACAGAGTCTGGAAAACTAACCATTGCGAGACGTGACCAGAAAGTGAGTAGTTAGGCCTATGTGGGCATTGCATGGCCATGCAATAAATGGTAGTTAAGGTGACAATGATGCCAACTATCCAAACACATGTAAGATGAAAGCCACTTGGTAGAGCTTAAATGCATGCATGGTAAATAAATGTTCCATAAAGACTGACCCAAGGGTGGAGAGAGAAACTACCATGGTCAAAACCAGCCAAGAGCCAAGTTCCAACCAGGTGGTGTTCCACCGTGTGGGTTAGCTCATAAATTCACTAAAATAGACAAGAGAATGGTGAGCTCGACCCAAAACTAGAAGGATATACACTAGCTATATACAAGGATTCACAGAGGGCCAAAGGCCAAAATATATACAAACCAAAAATACAACATTTACAAGCTTTTTATAGATTTAAACAACATTTACATATACACATGAACTAACCTAAGACAATACACAATGTACATTAATCTACACTATGCAGAGGGTGGATGACCCTTTGGCAAAGCCAACCCACCAACAGGAGGCAAACTAGAAGTGAAATGCGCAAAACCAAGAAGAACAAAGCGGAAACCAAAACCAAAAAGAACAAAGGTGGGAACCAGAGAACATACTTGGAAGTCAAAAGAACAATGGGGAAGAAGCACACCAGGAGCACTCCTGTAATAGGTTCGACCTTCAAATGATCATGAAGAGACACCTCAAATCAACTGGTAATAACCCATTAAGCACAGAGTAATTTGTAGCTTAATTACTGTTTAGTTACCTAAGAATCACTTTAAATGCACAAGTGTTTTAATCGCGGTAACTATAAAAATGATGTGTAATTCCTATTTATACCCAAGGTAAAAGAAAGTTACCCTTTTCTCCACAAACTCTAGAATAGGTAAACCTCCAGAATCTGGGCCTGGGGATTCCATGCAGTCATACCATCTTGCAAGAAGAAGACATCATGGCGGAGAATCCCAGAGTCTAGACTCTAGCTCTGGAAAGAACAACAAACTCTGGGACCGAGCCCTGGAGGCATGAAAGACAAAAGCAGAAAGAAAAAAAACATCATGGGAGGGAAAGCCCAGAGAAGGAAACAAAGAAAAAAAAAGACAAGGCAAGAGCCAAAAGTGAAAAGTGAGCACCCAACATTTTGCACACAAAATGTAGGGACGGGTATTTAGGTCATAAAAAATGGTTACTATCTGGGATGAATGCCTTAGCGCATTTGAGGACCATGGAATCTCTAGTTAGCAAAACTAAAACCTATCGTTACTTGGATCATCCTACTCACAAGGTGTGAAGCGCTTGAGAAAATCCAGTCCATGCATGATTCAATCCATGGTCTTTTGTCAGTTGTGAAGTGTGTGCTTTGAAAGAAAATCAAGACGATGACCTTTGGGAGAAGGAGAGAAGAGGCACTAGATATATCAATCCAAATTTGTCAAATTTTCTCATTTCCCCTGAATACCAGAGTTTCTCCACTGTCTTTTCTCTTCATTTTATTCTTTTCTCGATGGGAGGGTGGTACTTCTTTCACCATTAGGCTTAAGTTTAGCTAATTTTAATGGTGGTACTTCTTTCACCCTTCCATCCACCCCAATTTTCTAAGTAGGGGCAAAAAACTTTGGACCCGAGAAGAATTTGAATGTTTTTCAGACTTGGGCCAACAAACTAGTGCGACCGATCTACTCTCAGTGTGTTTGATTGCTTCTTCCTTTTGATTCTAGTTTAACTAATTTTGAGACTTCCAGGGATGAATCCGATGAAGATTTCTCATAGCCTATTACCCAACTGCAAAATAACTCCGAATACCAGACCAATTCCACCATGCTAACAATAGATTCTGAGTTCATCATAATGCAAAAGGTACCATCATAGAGACTAGATGTTATGCGAAGCATACCAACCTACAAAAAGGGGGTAGAAAAACACTAGGAACCCAAAAAACAAAGAACAAAGCCAAAAAAAAAGGAGAAAAGGGGTGGTCCCGGAGGATAGCCAACAAAACTATTTACAAGGCACCCCAAATAGGGCACCGGGAAAGATATTTACAAGCGAGCAAAATATACACATATGGTACAAATTTGGACAAACTTACCTTATTCAAAATAATGCTTGAGAAACTGTCCATTGACGGGAAATGGAATGGTTTCTCCAGTCATGGTACTGAGGTGATAAGTATTTTCCCCACAGATCTCTGAGATCAAGTATGGTCCGAGCTAGAGTCGTTGAAATTTGGTGTGCTTTCCTTTCTTTTCCCGGGCCTTATCCCACAAGAGGACCAAGTCCAAAATTTGAAAGGCCTTATACTGGGCTCTTCAGTCAGACCATCATTTCACTACTGCTTGATGACACATGAAATTTTCTAGGGCTGTATCTCTTTGTTCTTCCATTCGCACCAGATTTAGGAGCCAAACCTCCACGATATTGTCCTAGTTGCTGAATTCCTGCATAAACTATAAAACTAGGATTTGTAAGTTAATGGGGAAGACTGGGTTCTGGTCATAAAATAGATGGAATGGGGATGTCCCTAGGGTGGCTTTAATGTGAATAGAATCCACCTAGAGGGCGAATCTCAACTTTTGGTGCCAGTCCTGGGGATTCTGTTCTAACAGGTGTTTGATCACTTCAAGCAAATTTTTGTTGGTCAACTCAGCAACACCGTTACCCTAGGGGTAATAGTTGCTGGAAAAATTCAGAGTGATCTTCTAGTCATAGGTCCATTCAATTAATTGTGCTGAAGAAAATGTTAGACCATTGTCACATACTATAGCAAAGGGCATTCTGAATCTTGTAACGATGTTTTCTTCCAGGAATTTTATAACTACATCTGCCATATTATTTTTACAAGGTATTGCTTTAGACCATTGGGTGTAGTAATCGGTAGCAGTGAGAATGTACCAGTGGTTGGTGGACTAGTTGGGGTTGATTTCCCTAATAAATTCAAATGCCCATTGGGTGAAGGGTCTAGCTTCAAAGACCGGTTGCAAAGGCATAGCCAGGTTCTACTCATGGTGTGTCATGGTTTGGCAAGTGTGGCACTTCCTAATGTGAGTGTAGACATCTTTAATGATACAGGGCCAATAATATCTGGCCTAGAGAATCTGATGGGCCATGGCATTAGCTGAGCCATGCCTGGTCCCAAATTTCCCGTGAAATTCTTTGATTATTTTTGTAGCCTGAACCCTATCAATGCACTAGAGGTACACTCCCTCATAGTTCTTGCAAAAAATCATGGCATTTTTTATCATGAAGTGTGCACTTTTCAACCACAAGGCATGACATTTGTTTGGGGGCAATCCCTTTGGGCATGTATTATTCAGCAATAGGTACACTAGGTCTGTGTACCATGGCTCCTGAGTGATGGACTCCACTATATATGTCTGACATTCAATGTGGGGGTTCTCTTCTACCATTTCTCTACATAGTCCCTGGCCTCGGACTATCTTCATGGGTTGCATTTCTAAATCGTATTCCTAGAGGATGGCCATCCATTTTCCCTGTCTTTCACCCAACTCACTCTACATCAGTAGAGATTTTACTGCCTGGTCCAGGATGATAGCATGTACTTTGCTCCAAAGAATATAATGCCAGAATTTCTTCATGGCGTGAATGAGAGAAAAGGCCTGCTTTTCCAAGGATGAGTGCTAGACTTCGACATTCTTAAAGGGGGAGCTCATGAAATTGATTGGTCATTCTTCCCCTTTGACCTTTTGGGTCAATACTATTGTGGCAGAATGTGGAGAAGCAAAGGAATAAATATAAAAAGGGAGGGAATAGTCTGGACTAGACACAATTGGGGCCTCCATTATTATTTGTTTAATCTGGTCAAACGTCCACTTTGCTTCAAGGCTCCACTCAATTTTGGTATCTTTCTTCATCATTTTGTTGAGTGGCTTCACGATCTGACCAAATTTGGTGATGAACCACCAGACAAAGTTGATCTTCCCAAAGAAAGACCTTATTTCCTTCTTAATGCTGGGCATTTGTAGGTTTAGCAGTGCTTCAACTCTCTCAGGGTCAATGGATATACCCTTCTCAGAGACAATATGCCCAAGCAACTTCCCTTCAGTGACCCCGAATATGCATTTCTTAGGGTTGAGTGATATTCCATATCGGTGACATCTCTCGCAAATCTGGGCAAGGTGGGTAGAATAATCACGCCTGTCCTAGGAAAAGATGGTCAAATCATCCATGTAGATGATTATACATCGGTTCACAAGGCCTTCAAACGCAATGTCCATAGCCTTTTGAAATGTGGCCCCTGCATTAATCAAGCCAAAGGGAATTCTCTAGTAGGAAAATGTTCCCCACTTGGTGGTAAATATCATTTTGTCTCTATCTTCATATTTAACTATGACTTGGTTATACCCGGAGTACCCATCTAAGAAGGACATGATTTGTGATTTGTTCATTGCAATACCTCATCCAACAAGGGGAGAGGGTGATTGTCTTTCTTGGAGGCTTTGTTCAAATTTCAAAAAATCCACGCAAAGGCAAATTTTTCCACTTTTATTCCTTATAGAGACTAGGTTGGAAACCCACGTAGTATGTCGGATTGGAAATATTATCTGGGCTTATAGTAGTTTTTGAACCTCTTGATAAATCAGAGGCTCAATCAGTGGGTTGACCGGTCGTTGCTTTTGCCAGAAAGGCTTAGCATCAGGTTTGAGTGGGATGGTATGAGTCATAATGGATGTATCATAGGTTTTTAAGTCCTCATACCCCCATGTGATCACATCAATGTATTCTCAGAGAATCGCAAGAATATTCTCCTTCTCCTCAGGGAAGGAGGAGGTTCCAATGTGTATCATTTTCTCTTCATCGGGCTGGTCAATGTTCACTTTCTCAAATTTTCCTCTGTCAAAGGAGGATGATATCTTTTCCCAGCCCCAAGGGTCCAAGTCAAAGATTCGTTCAAGTGTGACCATCCCATTATGGATGGTGTTTGTTGGTAAGTCCATGATCCCTTCATCTTAATCACCCTATCTAGTATCATCATGATCTCTCTCTTCCACTATCTGGTCCTCAAAGACACCAACATTGGCCATAAAGGCCAGGATATGCTGATCATCTTCAAAGACCTGAAAATGGGTGACATTGTTAGGAATGGATAGGGTGGGGATCATCTCAACAGAAAATCTATGAAGTCATGAGCCAACCATGGGCTCAAGTGTGCTGGCAGAAATGGCAAGGGCATCCGGGACATAGTCTTGTCTCCGGGGAATAAGATCGATACCAAAAGCATCAAAATATTTAATAAGGCTCCATTCCTAGTTGCGGTATGCAGCCAGCCTCTTATCGTGATAGGTATATTAACTTAGGACCTACTTAACAATCAACTCTAAATCACCCAGGCCCTGGAGGTGACTGATTCCTTTCCTTAGTGAAAATAGGAGTCCGAAGACCAAAGCCTTGTACTCCATGACATTGTTTGTGTAGTTGAACTATAGCCAGTAGGACGCGAGGAAGGATTTTCCCCATGGGTTGATTAATTCCACTTCGGTCCCATAGCCTTGTTTGGGTCAGGACCCATCAAACATAAGAGTCCACAAGTCATCATTTGTTATCTAGGGCTGGGAAGGCGAAGTGGCTTTTGGATTATCTTTGGGAAGGTCAGGAGGATTTTACTCTGGCACTGATGGTACGCGAGTGAGTTTTGCCTCTGAAAGAATTTTTGATTGGGATTCCCAGACACATGGCATCGAGAAGGTGTTTCCAGTAGAAGCACTGGGTCCCAGGGAATCAACTATGTGTTCTTTCCTCCAGAGGGCATTGATGTGTCGGGTACCAGCGACCAGGCATAGTTCACACTCTAGTTCCAAATGTCTTTGGTATTGCACCCGACACCAAGTTCCATACAAGAGTGTGGTGGGGGTCACTGCGGCACCCTGGGAGTTAACCTCAACCCTTAATTTTTCTTCCAGGTCCTGGGTTCTCTGCAAAACTATGGGTACTTCCCTGGGGGTGAATCGAATGTTAAGATCTCAAGGGGTTGGTACACGCCTGGGAAAATATTAGAGAATAGGACCTCATTAACCCTCCTAACTTTGGTGAGGGCCTATCTCATCCGGGGCTCACTTTCAACCTGGATCTAGTTAGATTCTCCTTCCCAAAGGAGCCATAAGTTGGAAAAGTCAGTCAAGAAGTATCCATTCAGGGACTTGGACCATTTCTAACTTAGTAACATCACATAAGTCTCTAGGATGTCCACCACTTGGATGTTAATTATGCTGGCTATCTTGGGGTCCATGATGAGTTGAATCCGTACATTCTTCAGTTCACCCACCATTTTTACAACAGTCTTATCCAGCTAGATTACTACACTGTTAGATGGGGTGGGTTAGAATCTAAGCTTCTAGCATATGGATAAAGGCATGATGTTTCCCGAAGCCCCAGAATCTACTAGGCAGTTATGTATATTTTTTCCTCGTATATTCAAGCCTAGCAGAAAGGGAGGATCTCTAGTGTTTCCCTGGAAGACATCTGCATTGGCATCCTCAAAAGAGACCATCTTGGGAGGGCGGTTGATAGCTTTTGGGTTTCCTTAGAGCTTCAGAAGGGACTTCTTCTACTCAAGAAAGTTGAGTAAAACCTCCATCAAGGTCATGGAGGTGGTGGTCTACTCTAACGCCTTTGTGATGTCAAGCCTTCCTCCCAAGAATTGGTGGCTTCCCTCGGTTGGGTCCTTAGCTTGGTTAGAGCTAGAGCCTTTTGAAAGGATAGACCAATCGGTCATGTTGTCCCAGGGAGGAGTGTCTTTGGGAGGTGTGGGCATGTAAACTGGTCCCTTACTAGCCTAAATCTGAGTGTTGTAGGGAGCTTGTGGGTTGGTGAAGGCATTGGCCTCAAAGCCAAAATAGATTCATCAAAGAACCCTTGTAGTTTAGATTCTTCCTCATCTTCTCTAGCTATCCCAAAGAAGATGGTCTCATAAGTGAATGCACTGTGAGTGGGCTCTTATATAGGAGCTTCTGGGGGAGTAGGATCAGAAGCTTGTTGTCTGTCCAACTGGGAAATCATGATGACTTTCTCCAGTGTGGCACAGTTTACCTCATTGTGAGAGCCTATGTCATGCAACCTACAATAGTTGGTCATGGGCTGGAAGTCTACAACTGCCGTGAAATGGGATGGTCTAGCACCACCCTGATTGGTATTTTGGTTTGGAGGTGAACCTCCAGCATTGGCATTGTTATTCCATTGTTGTTGGTTGTGCTGAGGCCCATTGTTGAAGTTTCTTCCTTTGGTATTATTGTTTCATTGGCCAAAGAAAATATTCCCTCTCTAGGAATTGGTGTTGTGGGGTGCAAAGGACCCCGCCTTTAGTTGACCCATGTCCACCGTCAGTGTGGACAACATTCACTAGAGGGATTCAACCTCGGCGGTCAACTAGGTATTCATGTCATAGTGTGATGGTTGTTGTTTTTGGTTCCCTGGGAAGGCAGCAACATTCACCGAAGTTGAGGGTGGCAATCCCCCAGCCATGGATGACTGGAAGAAAGGTACTCCAGGTGGTTGTGTCTGTAGTTGTTGCATTTGCTGCAGCTAGTTCTAGGGGAAATATTGTCTAGGTCTGAGATGGATACACGTACCGGGCCTGCTGGTCTATCGGCGGTGGTAGGGGATTCATGGGCATCGCAAGGGTGACCATTGCCTGATTAGGGTTATATCCCCTGACATAAGAATTTTCACTAGGTATCATGTTGAATGGCATGCTCTACCCAATCCCACCTAAGGATTTGTTAAGACCACGGGATAGTTCTAGGGCTAGGTTATAAATCTTCTCCAAAGTATCCTAGTCACCGAGGGCAGTGGTTCTCCAGAGGAGAGTGGCAACGAAGGGTTCCATCACATTGAGATAGGTCTAGATAGTTACATCCATGGATGGGATGAAGGGACCCGTGCACCGCTTCAGGGCATGTTGGAATCGGTGGTTGAATGTTGCAAGGGGCTCATTTAGTTCCTTCCTAATATAAATGAATTAGCTGTGGGACCACACTGGGTCCACATGTACGCAGAAGGAAACCAAGAAGGCATCCTCCATGTCTTGCCAACTATTGATGGAATTGGCAGACAGGTTAAGGTACCAGTTTAGTTCATTTTGTCCTAGGGACAGAGGGAACATCTAGGTCACAACATCTTGATGTTGGATCTGGTGTTAGTTCATGGCATCTTTGTATGCCTACAGATTTTCTTCTGTGGTTTGTGAGCCTAAGTGCTCATATCGGGGACAAATCTTTTCTGGGTGTGAAGGTAGATATTTGATTCCACCCAGAAAATTTCCCATTGGGGATCCAGTATTTCCAAAATACGCAGCCATTGAGGGAGTTAGACATTGACTGGGTTGAGCGCTAGTTCTCAGGATTGTCTGGGGGACTTGACTATTCTATGGTATGCTAGATCCCCAGATAATGGCAGCTGACTTGGCTTTCAAGGTCTATTTCTTTCAAGCGGGAAACTTGAGTTTGACAAACCATCTGGGATTGGGAGTTGATCTAAGGACTCTTTTGAACCTTGCTAGTGAAAATGATCCAATCCCAGTAAAGGCTTGACTCCTAAAACTATGACTTGGGGAACCCTCAGGCGGTGTAAAATTTGAATCCTCAGAGGGGGATGAGTTCATGCCCTCCCTCTAGAACCAGTTTCTATTGACGGGACTTTGTGACTAGGTCCGCCAACAGATGTAAGTTGTCACCGGGTACTGGGGTACCAGCCAACTTTGCCTGTAAAGGTTGTCCAGGGAAATGAGATTCCCCGGGCCTCCAAGCATGTGAGAGTTGGGTCTCAATAGTGCAGGGGCTCAGTTGGGAAATGTGACTATTTTTTTTGAGGGGGATAGCTGGTTATCTTAACTTTTCTTCTCCAGGGATTCAAGTAAGTGGGGTTTCTTGCAAGTGCACATTCACTTAACAAATAAACTTTAAAAGATACTGCAGAGTTAGAAATATTTCATCTACCTATAGTTATACTAAACATTCAAAACATCGACAATGCTCTAACACACTACACTAAATACTAAAGAAATACAGAACCATCAGCTCATATTTAATCAATAGCGAAGGAAAAGGAGGTCGTTAATCTACTTGAAGTATTAGAGAAAAGGACATAAAGAACACAAAGCATAAAATACCGTTAACCAGAGATCAAAATGCTAACAATGTCACTGATAGAACTCTTCCTTCTTCATTAACATATCTTCCAGTAAGCACTGGTGTGTATTACAATGGTGGCTCCAAGGGAGCATCTATCTACTAAAAGCCTTTTAAACTAAGGAGCATTGAGCTCTACAACTAAGAACTGAGAAAACAAAAATTGCCATTAACTGTGGACTAAAAAATCCTTGATTTTGCCGACCCTTGGAATGAGCCCAGACTTATTATTTATACACATCATTTGACCTAAAACTTAACCTAATTTATTTTACACCTTATAGTATAATACTATTTTTTGGTGGCCGGTACTACCTACACCACGCTACAAAAGACCTCGAGATAGAAAAGGTTTGACATGTTAGAGGAATAAGACAAGAAGAGAGGAGTCAAAGAATCAACCTCGAGGGGAGAGCTGGTCGGAGAGGAGAATAAATCTAATCCCACATGGATCGAGGCTACATGCCTCATAAATGGGAAAGTGGCATCCTGTCTCTGATGCGCCAGGTGTAACATGTAAGTGGCACCTCGAGAAGACCATCTGTCAGAACCTTCACGTCGACCCGACATGCCTTGTTGTGGTTACCTATTTTTGGACACCTTTTACTGACTATCTTGAAAGTGATCGGTCGGCCTTGGGAACCGGGACATGGGTCACTTAAAGAATACAAAAATTTGGGATCCCAAATTCTGGGATCCAGGAACTTGCATTCTAAAAGAATAAATAAATACAAAAATACATCTTCTGACTAGATTCTCTTGACCCCAAAGAACCTTATTGTTCTTTATTTTCATTGAATATTTGTAGGAGCTAGGCGATCCCATCTTCGTCTATGTCCTTAAGGCGAGCCCATCAGTATTTAGCTGCTTCCAATTGTTCGTCCAAATCTAGAAGATTTTCCTTGAACTCTATGGCCATCTTGGTCGCATCATGACTCTAGAGTACCATGCAAGTGAGCCTTTCCATTTTTTCTCCTTCCATCCCCTCTGGGGATCCATACCAAGACTCCATGAGCTTGTCGAACTTTCCCAAAACATATTCCTCTAGAGTGCATGTTTGTGTGCTAAAGGATCAGCTCCAGAGACCTTGGAGATGAATGATTTGTATAAATTGAAAGACTACTGAACTTCTTGGACTTTTTCACACATCTCCCCTACCAATTGCTTGATTACCCCCAATGTGAGGTCAAGTCTGGAGTCTTGGGTCTGGACAAAGTCAAAAGACTCTTCTCCTAAAATTTTGGCCTCAAAGACAATTTCTTTTGCGATGCCGATGATTTCTTCCATCTCGACTTTCCATGTCTCATAATTTTGGATGTCTCCCTCCTAGATGAAGATAGTGTTTTTGGCCCAATGTAGAGTATTGCTGGCCGCATACAAGTTTGGGAGTGTGGATGCCAAGAAATGCTTGACATTTCCCACTTGTTCTGTAACCCACTCATCAACTTCCTGGGCTTTTCTTTTCATTTCCCTTAGTGCATGTACGTCACTTTGAGGGAGTAGTATGTCAGACACAGAGGCACCCAGGGGAATAGTAGTAAGATTTTTCCCAAGCTCCATCAGCAACCCCATGAGATTAACATTCTTTTCCTTTTTTGCCCTGAATTTTTGGGCCTCCTTTTCATAACGGGCCTCCACTACCTTGGTCGCTTCTTTCAACAAGTTGAGTTCACCCTATTTCCCTCTCTTCCCTAGTGATACCTCAGTGATGGAGTACTCATTGTCCTTAGTCATTTCTTTGTCTACACCTGGGGAAGGTGTCACAATTACCATGATTGTTTCTCCACCCAGCCCAGCTTGAAGAGTATGGACTGTGCAGGCTTTCTTAGTCTTGGGAGGGTCCTGCATCTGCGCCATCATCTTTTCCAAGGAGAGATGGGCCTTAGGGGTCTTCAGGGCCTTCCTTTTGTGAGACTCCATGAACCATTATGGTGGTAGGGGTGGCTTTGCAGCCAGAATATGTTCTTGCAATTTCCCCCCGGGATCTTGTTGCACCCCTTCGACAGTATGAGATGTTTCTGACTCCTTCCCTATATCCTTAAGTTCACCGGTGATACTTACTCTGGTGGTGCTTGTATCTTTCACCCTAGTGTCTATATCCTTGACAATGTTAGGATCATCATTCATTTCCCCAGGATTCTTCTCCTCCTATTGTTGTTCATCAGCCTCTCTTGCTGGGATATCTTCTTCTATTGGTGTATTCTCTAGAGGTGGGGGAGGCATCGAGCCAAGATTCAACATTTGGGCCATTGTGATCACCTCCCCAAATGTTACCTTTGGGAGTGGTGTTTGGAGCATGGCAGTTGGGGTCACGATTGTTCTCATGGGTCCATTTTCCCTAAATAATGCCATTTTCTCATCCTGTGTCTGTCTGCCCTTAGTCCCCGTAACTTGTATCATCGAGACTTTGGAGGTATCCACTTCTTCCTATCATCTCTTTTCTTTTTCCTGGGCTTCTAGCTCTTGTGCAGGCTCTTACTCTGAGAGGTCATCCTATGCGGCAAATTCTTTCACTGACTGTATGATATCCCCTTGCAAGTTTCCAAATTCATTAGTTCTAAATACATCATCAAATTCATCATGGGGAGGAGGATTCTTTGGGATGTCCTCAGGTTCTCTCTCTGGCTCTGGGGAGTCAGAAGAAACAATTTGTACTTCTAGGATGCTTGGCATCTCGAGCTCTGGCTTCACCCTTGGTTGAGAGTTAGTTTTCTTTTTCTTTCTCCTAGTTACCAAAGGGGACCCTGCATCCATTAGAGTTGCCTGCTCCTCTTCCACTCCAGCTCCTTTTGCTTAGACCATCAATGCCACCAACAAAGGGGAAGAGGGAGGGCGAACGGGCCCGGTCATGAGAACCGGTGTGGCCAAGCGCGTGATTAGTTTATCCTTTGTCTGTTGGGAGACCGCCAGTGTCTATTGTATCTACTCTTATCTAAGGACCATAGATGGGGTTTGTGACTGGGTCCCCATTATTCTTTTTCCTTTATCCTCTCCCTGTGAAGAGGTTCTGGCCCCGAAAGTCAATCTCTACACTGTCGGGCCAACTCTACATGTACTTCCTAGGCATGCCTTTTTGAAATAAGCGTTACTACACTCAACCACATCATGAGTGATATCTTCAATAGTTGGCCCTTCCTAGGCATCCCAATCTACTGGAGGGAGAGCCATCTTATATATTCCCTTCTCTTTGTACTAAGGATCCACTATGGACCTGGTGTATGAAAAGTCATCTGAGAATTTTTGAAGCTTCAGCCTCTCCATCATCCCCATCGTCATTCGGACGAAGTGCCGGCTCTGAACTTCAAAATGATCTTGGCAATCTTCCCAAAAGTCTTCCATGTGGAATATATGGGGCTCTGATGCCTGGGGAAGTTCCATTGCTATTTTACCTAGCATATCAAAGTTCTTCCCCACAAGATAGAATTATGTTAAGCCCAGGCTTTTAGGATCATTTTCTACCTCTTTGGCTGCTGCCAGACTACACGTGTAATTCCCACAAGTGATTGGGAATGGAACATTGGTTACCTTCTTCACAATGTAGAGGGCGTGTAGTTCCAGAATCTGCTAACAATATTCCAAAAGAATTATTTTGTTCCCACAATGCTTGGGCAACAAATAGGGTTTCCTAGAGAAGTCGGTTACCCAAATGTAAGTATGTTGCTGGAACTGGATGTAGTAGTGGCCATAAATTTTGACCAAATCCATTAACTCCTTAGAGAGGTGGTACCCGGTATCCCAAGTAGGTGTGAGAAGGTTGTAGTAAATGAAGACATTGTTCACTCGGTAGAAGCTGAGGAAAATAGCCTCCCATTGGATTTGCGGGAAATAATCCCACGGAGCCTTTTACTCTAAGCCAACCCCAAGTACACCTGATGTGAGTAGCCCATTTGTGACACGGCATTGTTGTGCTAAGGCCCAGAGAACATAGGATGTCATATAAAATTTTGAGGTTCGGGCCACCTGAAGGAACTGCGAGTCCACATGGTTCAAAATGATGGCGGCCCAAACAAAATATTGTTAACTCATGGAGATGCCAAGTAGGAAGTAATACATCCATCCTAAGAATTCTTGGGCATGGGGTTGCCCAAAAATCCTTCATAATTCAATGATCCCCATCTGGATGCTTTCCATGAATTCAGATCTGGGGATTTCCAACTTCATTCTTTTGGAATCTTTCTTTGGGGTCTTCAGCCATTTGTTATTAAGATATTACCGGGCCATAACCTCCAGCTGCTAAAATTGTGCCAAGGCATCAGATCAGATAACGATGGTTGCTTTGTCAAACTAGGGAATCCCCAGTCCTGCCCAAAAAGTTGCAGCGTCCAGGGAAACTATGGGCATAGGGTATTCGGTCAGGACTGGGGTGGCGAGCATGATGGCCTAGACAAAGGAGTTGTAATGTGCGGCCAGAGTGAGAACAAGTTTTAGGGCTTGTACTGAACATGGGAAGCAAGTAGCCTTCAAAATCTCTGATTCCCCAACATTGATGGCCAATTGGTCCCCGTCCATTCGCTGGATGAACATCATTTTGACCAGGGCCTACATCTCTACCCACAGTCTGACACTAGTGTTAGTGATCAACTAAACCTTTGATTCGATCTTTGACCCTATAATAGTATTTTCCTTCAAATATTTCATGTTGAGGGGAAGCTTTTCTAGGGCCCTTTCAATCTTAGATCTGACAGCTTCCCTGGTGACTGTCGTGGTGGGGAGATCTAGACTCCCAGGCAGTGAGGATGTAGAAGCCTCTGACATAGTGAAAGTGTGATGTTTGAAAACCTATAAGGTAAGGTGACCGTCAGAATTCTCATAAGATAAAAAAGTTGCTGCTCCAAATTCTGGAGAACTTACCACCGTATTGCACACTTCACCTGCAAAGTTAATTTAGGTCAAAACCCAGAAAGATATGCATAGGATGTTTACTTGGGAATTCAACCATTATCTGGGCCTAGGGGTTTCAGAATACTTGACAGAAGTAAGATGTAGGCTAGGTGAGGAGGTAGGACCCAGAGTCCAGAAAACTAACCGTTGGGAGATGTGACTGGAAAGTGAGTTGTCAGGCCTACATGGGCGTCGCATGGCCATGGAATAAATGGGATTTAAGGTGACGGCAGTGCCAAGTCTTTGAACACATGCAAGATGAAAGCCACTTGGCGAATCTTAAATGCGTGCATGGCAAATAAATGCGCCATAAAGACTGACCTAATAGTGGATAGAGAAACCACCATGGTCGAAACCAGCCAAGAGCCGAGTTCCAACCAGGTGGTATTCTACCATGTGGGTGAGCTCATGAATTTAGGAAACTAAGCAAGAGCACGATGAGCTTGACCCAAAACTAGAAGGATATACACTATATATATATAGGGATTCACAGAGGGCCAAAGGTTGAAACATATACACATCAAAAATATAGCATTTACAAGCTTTTTATAGATTTAAACAACATTTACATATACACACAAACTAACCTAAGACAATACATAATGTACATTAATCTACTCTGCACAGAGGGTGGAGGACCCTCTAGCAGAGCCAACCCACCAACGGGAGGCAAACCAGAAGTCAAACACGTAAAAATAGGAAGAACAAAGTGGAAACCAAAATCAGAAAGAACAAAGGCAAGAACTAGAGAACCTACCTATAAGTCTAAAGAACAATGGGGAAGAAGCACACCAGGAGAAATCTTGTAACACGTTCGACCTTAAAACGATCATGAAGAGACACCTCAAATCAACTAGTAATAACCCACTAAGCATAGAGTAATTCAAAGCTTAATTGTAGTTTAGTCGCCTAAGAATCGCTCTGAATGCACAAGTGTTTTAATCACGGTGACTGTAAAAATGATGTGTAATTCCTATTTATACCCAAGGTAAAAGCAACTTACCCTTTTCTCCGCAAACTCTGGAACAGGAAAACCTCCAGACTCTAGGACCGAGGATTCCATGCAGCCATACCTTCTTGCGAGAAGAAGACATCATGGCAAAGAATCCCAGAGTCTGGAATCTAGCTCTAAAAAGAACAATAAACTCTAGGACCAGGCCCCGGAGGCACAAAAGACAAAAGTAGAAATACAACAAACCTCATGGGAGGGAAAGCCCAGAGAAGGAAACAAAGAAAACAAAAGACAAGGCAAGAGCCAAAATAAAAAAAGAGGGGACCCAACATTTTACGCACAAAATGTAGGGATGGGTATGTAGGGAATAACAACATCTAGGCATAATCTTTATCTTGGGAAGTTATGGGTCCAGAATCTCGCAAGTTGTTCCACCAATTTCATAATTTTCCTGATAATAATCTGACAGCATAAATAATTTTATCAGGTTTGGTCCAAGTACCACTTGTTCTGTCAAACATATTCTCAAGGGTATCTGTCCATGTGCAAATAACATCATATGGTTCAAAAAAATTATCAATATTTAGGATGTATCCACTAGCAGAGTAAGGTCGCATCTATTTTGGTTTGGAGTTTTCTATTAGGGCATCTTTTATTTCCACATCCATTTCAATTTTATTGACAAATTCCCATGGTTCATTTATCTGTAAGTGGTTATATCCTAGAAAGTTTCAACTCTAATTCTTCTAAATCATCTATGGAACTATGTACAAAACAGTTTTAGGTTGAATCACTAAGATTAGATATTTCAAAACTATTTACATATTATGTCTCTCTCTATGATTCTTTATTTACATACCTAGGCTCATCTATATATACAAGTTCGGGTTGTTCTTCTTCAATATTTTTCTCTTGAAGCCAGTCAGTCCCTAAGTTCTTCTCCTTTTGTAGCCAAACTATGTTCCTTGACCTTTGGCAAAATTATTTTAGTAGAAGATTTGGTTTTATGAGAAGAATATTTAGCAACTTGTTTTTCATTTTTTGTCATTTTTTAACTTCTTAGCATTACTATCTTCTTGGCTTTTGATTCAGGAACATGGATTTTCCTTTTCTCTTCTTCTAATGAACTATCCCGTCCAATTTGATGTTTTCTAATTTTCTCTATGACTAGCCAAATTTTTGCTTACTTGTTAGCTACTGTATCTATGACATGCTTTTGTTCATCTATTTCTTGCTTTATTGAAGACTCAAAGTTTTTATGATTCTCATAATTATGTTGCAAATAATCATCATGATGTGAGAGTGTATATAGTATAGTTTTGACATCTTGGTGTGCTTGTCTAACTTGATAGCTTACACCAGCTATGTCATTAATCATAGAAGTAGTCCTCTTTTCTATTTTGAGACTAAATAATTTATGCTACCCTGTATTGAAGAAATACTATTTAATCTAACCTAGTTATCTATACATGTACTTCCAGTATTCCTGATATCAATGGCCATATCATCTCGATTATCTTGAGAAGAGATCATCCATTGTGTCATCCAATTCCTGTGGACTTCTAAATTTTTTTGCTTTTCACCCAATTCAACATGAAGTCTCGCCTCATACTTTCCCCATAGTTTTTTGTCTCGATTTACAACTATGAAGGTCTCAGGTGTCGGTCATCTACCTAGTTTATAGCCAACAACTTCTTGTTCTTTACTTTTCATTTAAAGCTTATAAATACTTTTCTTTTCATTATTGGCTCTTGGAAGTCATTCTTTTATCATACCTTATTTGTCTCCCATTTTAGTAATATTTATTCCTTTACCTTTCCCTTCTAGTTTTTTCTCTTCTTCCTTAGGAGTCAAGGCTAATTTTTTACTGACCTACCTAGCTAATTTGTCCATTAATTTAGGGTTACTACTTAAATCAGACAATGTGGCTAAGGAAGCTCTTGAAGGATAAGGGTTTATTGAAGATTTCTTATATATAGGGAATCGACTAGATGATCCTAACTCCTCTTCGGGATTATAATCCATATATGGTTTATGTGATGTGCTAGGAAAATTCCTTGATAGTTAATATGACCTAGAGGATGGACTTGGTCTTCCACTTGTTGAGGCCTCTAGTTTTTCAAATAAAGTTACATTAGGAAAAGATTTAAGTTCTATGCTAGAAAATCTCCTATTTTGGACCTTTGGTCTTTCAAAGAGCCATTTTTGGCTAGGGGTTGGAAACTCTTGGAATTCAGGCTAACTCTGAATAATCATTTTTTCTATAATAGGGGATCCTATTTCAAACCTCGTATGGTCAATATGTCTTCCATATTCTAAAATATTTTGGTTACCTTCAAGGTAGCTGACCTCAGATGGAATATTTGATGGTGGAAAGATTATATTCAATAACCTATTTATACAATGTCCTCCTATGGTGCCATAAATAGAATATGGATGGAGAAGGACTCCTTTAATCTAAAACAACAAACAAAATGTAGATTGGACATATTTATCTTTTAAAGAAATAGTAATGTTTGGCCTGATAACAATACGAGCATCTCCTCCCTTTCTTATCTTGGGATTTGTTTCATATTCATTACTACCTCTGGTTAGGACACCTCTAAACTGGGCTATGACAACTTGGTCCCAAACTCGATAATGAGTGTCTATTAAACTGAAAAAATATTCAACACTAAAATCATAATTTAAGTGGGGATGGAGGATGATATCAACATAAAAAAATGGACATGGAAGAATGGCACAGGAAGAAAAGGGAAGGTTAGGGCCAAAGGCACACCCAACTATCCAACCACCCTACGAATAAACACAATAGAAGAACACAACATAGAGAACAACACGGAAGAGAGAATGAATAGAAAATACCTTTTATTGATTCATCCAATTACAACATACATGCCCGATTGTGAGGCCTTCCGGGTTATGGCCAACAAGATTTATGAAAATCTAGATTTAATCTATCTTCTACCTTCTCATATCATCATCTGCTACTTTATCTACTAGATGATACCTAACCTACTCCTAGACATCCCTATTTCTACTTTCCAAAGTGGCTTACAAAGATGGAAGGTTGATCAACAATGGGTTGTACACATCCCAAGACAAGATCCAAATATTAAATGTGCAACAATAAATTAAATACACAAGTCGGCTCCAACATAAACCAAACATAGAAAAACTTAGTCAAATAAAATTGAGCATCAGGTTCACTCAACACAGGAAGAAATGCTCGACCAACACTGATCACCTCGGCACAAATAGGAACTCAACCAACACTGGACAACTCGACACACACTGCAACTCGGGACTAACTGGAAAAATGAACAAAGATGGGTAGGATAGAAAGGCAACCCAGGATGCTACTGCATTAGACAACCGGGGTTGAAAGAAATGACTCCCCTGAATCATTGAGGTGCCACAACCTGAGTTGAATCCAACTCAGATTGAGAAATCCATGTAACATCTTCAACTGGTCTATTCTTCCACTTCACCAAATAATCATAGTAATATTTTCCTCTTGTGCTTTTACCAATCCTCTGATCCAATATCTGTTCAACTTCTTCAATCTTCTTCTTAGGATAATCATTTGGTATAACAGCTTCATCATCTAACTCATGATACTTGTGCAAATCAACAATATTGAATATAGGTGATATATCCATGTCATCAGGTAACTCAACTTCATAAGCATTGCCACTACCAAACTTCCTTAGAATTCTACAACGACCAAACTTCTTCATTTTCAGCTTACTCTATGTTCCAATAGGAAATATTCCCTTCTTCAAATGTACCATCACCAACTTCAAAAACATGATGTCTCCTATATTTGTCAACATTTTCTTTATATTTATGATTACTTTGTTTCAACTTCAACTTCACTTCCTCATGTAAAGACTTCACAAAATCAGCAAATACCTCCCCTTCAACACTTCTATTTTCCTATCCAACAATATCCCTCAAATATGATACTCCTCTAGGCTGCATTCCAATAACAATCTCAAAAGGTGTTTTTCCTGTACTCCTATTCACAAAATTATTATATGCAAACTCATTTTGTGCCAATATCATATCCCAATTACTCATCTTATCTCCAACTAAACATCTCAGCAAATTACCCAAGTTTCTATTCATACCCTCTGTTTGTCAATCTATCTATGGATGGAATGTAGAACTAAACCTCAACTCAGTATCCACCTTCTTCCACAAATTCCTCCAAAAATAACCAACAAACTTTCTATCTTAGCTAGAGATAATACTTCTCGGTAATCCATGCAATCTAACAACCTCTTTGAAAAAAATCTTAGCAACATGCACAACATCTGATGTCTTCTTGCATGGTATGAAATGTGCCATCTTAGAAAATCTATCCACAACAAAAAATATGGAATCATACCCTCTTGTTGTCTTAGGTAATCCTAGAACAAAATCCATACTGATGTCACTCCAAGGTTTCTCAGGAAAAGAAATAGGTGTATACAATCCAGTATTCTGACTTACTCCTTTTGCAACTTGACAAATTCCACAACTCCTTACAAAGTTCTATACAACCTTATACATATGAGGCCAATAATACTTTTCCTTAAGAAAACTCAATGTCTTGTCAGTTCCAAAATGTCTAGCCAATCCACCAAATGCTTTTCCTTGATCAAATTAATTCTCATGAAACGTCTTGGTATACACAACTGAATTCCTTTGAACAACATACCTTCTTGAATGGAATACTCCTCAAACTTACTTGGTTGTCTTGACAGATTTGGTGCTCTGCACTCTCTCCATGCCTCATAAAAATTAGGGTGAGTATCATACAACTCCTTCATCTCATCAAAACCAAGAACAACAATCTTCATCTTGGTCAACAAAGAACATCTTCTACTTAGTGCATCTGCAACTTGGTTGGTAACTCCACTCTTATGCTTGATCACAAATGTGAAACTTTGTAAATATTCAACCCACTTCATATATCCCTGATTCAACTTATGTTAACTTCCCAAATACTATAAAGCTTTATGATAAGTATACAATACAAAATCCTTAGGAATCAAATAATGCATCCACTTCTTCAAAGTTTGAATAGTAGCATAAAACTCTTGATCATACACAGAATACTTCTTTTTAACATCATTCAAATTCTCACTAAAGAAAGCAACAGGTTTACCTTCTTGACTCAACACAGATCCTACTGCACTACCACTTGCATCACACTCAATTTGAAATACCTTATTGAAATTAGGTAAAGCTAACACAGGTAACTTGGAAACCTTTTGTTTCAAAGTCTCAAAAGTCTTGTCAGCTCCATGTGTCCACTTAAAATCCTTTTTATCTCCTCTCATAGTCTCATTCATAGCATTACAAATAGAACTGAAATTATTAATGAACTTTCTGTAGAAACTAGCCAAACCATGAAATGATCTTACCTCACCCACATTATCAGGTGTAGGCCAGTCCATAATTGCTTTAACCTTCTCAAGGTCCATTTTCAAACCATCAGCTAAAATCACAAATCCTAAATACACAATCTCCTTTTGCATAAAGGAACACTTCTTCAGATTAATCAATAGCTTCTCCTCCTTCAGTCTTTGCAACACTTGTCTAATATGCTTAAGGTGTTCTTCCTTAGTCTTACTAAATATCAGAATATCATCCAAATAAACAATCACAAACTTACCCAAAAATCTCTTGAGAACTTCATTCATCAACCTCATGAAAGTACTAGGTGCATTAGTAAAACCAAAAGGCATAACCAACCACTCATATAAACCTTCTTTTGTCTTGAAAGAAGTCTTCCATTCGTCACCTTCTCTGATTCTGATATGATGATAGCTACTCTTCAAATCAATCTTGGTAAAATACTTTGGTCTACTCAAACAATCCATTATGTCATCCATCCTCGGCATAGGAAACCTATACTTCACTGTTAACTTATTAATAGATCTGGAATCAGTACACATTCTCCATTCTCCATTCTTCTTAGGTGCTAATATAGTAGGTACAACACACAAACTCAATGTTTCTTTGATCAAACCCTTCTGCAACAACTCATGCACTTGTCTGTTAAGTTATTCATTCTCGGTAGGTGTCAATCTATATAGTGCTTTATTTGGAAAAATAGCTCCAGGAATTAGATATATAATGACTTATAATTCTCACTAGCGATAAACCATCAAGAATATCCTCTGCAACAATATCCTTGTATTCATTTAGCAATTTCTGAATTTCTTCTGGTAGTCGGTCTTCACTATCTTTTGTCGCTCAACACTTACTATTTTATGTCACTCGGCAATTAATATACCGTGTCACTCGACATTTTGGAATTATGGAAAAATAGACTTGATTCTTCTTCATTTCTTTCTCAAATTCCTTTCCATTAACCATACAAATTTTCACAGTAGTACAGTTTATCTCATTTGGAACCTCAATCAAAGCTAACAATGTTTTCTTCTTCTTATTCACCCAAAGAGTATATTGATTCAATCTACCATCATGCACAACATGTCTATCATACTGCCAAGGTCTACCCAATAGAATATGACAACAATTCATAGGCATAATATCACACAGAACTTCATCAAAGTAATTCCCAATCTTGAATTTCACAACACATTGCTCACTTACCAAAAATGTATGCTCATCCTTGATCCATGAAACATGATAGGGTTTAGGGTGTCTCAACCTCTATAATTGCAACTTTGTAACAAGCTCCTCTGATGCCAAATTTTCTGAACTTCCACTGTCAACAATCACTTTGCAATATTTTCCTGTCATCTTACATCTAGTCTTGAAAATAATTCTCCTCAGAATAGGTTCTTCATCCACTCAGTTATTACACAAAGCTCTCCTTACCATCAAGTTTTCTCCAGCTTCAGGTCCATTTGGGGAACCCTCAAGATCCTCTTGTACCACATTATTTCTATGACTTTGTCCACTTCCATCAGAGTGTCTATGCTCGAAAGATCTATTCCCTTCTTTGCCACATCTAAAACAATTACCACTAAAACCACCTCTACCTCTTCCTTAGTAGGAACTACTACCTCCCCAGTAAGAACTACCACCTTTCCACTCAGTCTTACTTTTATCATCAGTTTTCCACTCAAATTTTCCCTTATCTTGCATAGAATTATCAGATCTACCACCTTCACCATAGGATCTACCTCTGCCTCTCTGGAATCTACCACCTCGACCTCTATGTATTTGTTCATACTTCTTTGTCAAGATCTCCTCAAATTTCAAGGCATATTGATATGCGTCTTCCACACTATCCAATTTCACAAAACTTATTTCATCTTGAATTCCATATCTCAATCCATTTAGGTATCTTGCAAGTTTCTCAACCTCATCATCGACATGTCCAGATCTGGTGTCCAATCTATAGAATTCCTCAGTGTATTCCTTCACAGTCATGTCCTTTTATCTAAGGTTCTACATCTTCCTCAACAAGATAACTTGCTAATCAACATGAAGGAACTTCTTCTTTACCTTGTTAACCATTTTCAACCAAGTTCTAATCTTTTCCTTTCCTCTTCTTTGTCTATCAATTTTCAAATGTTCCCACCACAGTGAGGCATGACCTTTCAACCTAGTGACTATAATTTTCACCTTCCTATTATAAGGAGTGATTTCAAACTCAAAGAACTTCTCCATATCAGAGATCCAATCCAACACAACATTGGTATCCAACTTGCCATCATAAGGGACAACTTCAATAACATGCTTTGAATGTGCCCTAGACAATACTCTCAACAATCTTTCCTCATCTTGATCTTCCTTGGGCTCTGGATTTTGTTCCACTTCTTCATCATCACTCACATCATCAAGATGCACTCCTCTTCTCTGGGTTGTCTCCACATCATCTAATCTAGTTGCAATTTGTCTCAACATGTCCATTATGGAATTATCAACATTTCCTCTGCCTCGAACCATCTTGGTGGTTCCTGCAAGATCGTAACCCTCAGCAAGTTATAGGTCAAATCTGTAGATCTTCTACCCTACAACCAAATTCAATTCAAGGTTCTACATGATCCAATCCACCAAGGACAAACTTGGCTCTGATACCACTTCACGCAGGAAGAAAAGGAAAGGTTAGAGCCGAAGGCACACCCAGCTATCTAGCCACCCTGAAAGTAAACATAATGGAAGCACACAACATAGAGAACAACACCAAAGAGTGAAGGAACAACAAATATCTTTAATTGATTCATCCAATTACAACATACATGCCTTCTAGGTTACGGCCAACAAGATTTATGAAAATCTAGATTTAATCTATCTTCTACCTTCTCATATCATCATCTGCTACTTGCTCTACTAGCTCATACCTAACCTAATCCTAGACATCCCTATTTATACTTGTCAAAGAGGCTTACAAAGATGGAAGTCCGACCACCAATGGTCTGTGTAATGCCCCACCAGGGAACCCAACAGAACTTAACCTAAACACGACACTAAGTTCACGAAATATTTTTTTTTTTAAAATGTTTACAAACAATACAAATAACAATGCGGAAGCAACATAATGAAGTACATGGCATACATGAAATGCAACTCATACATGATTAACATTTCTCAAGGGTTCCTTGACATATAATTACTTAAACAAACTAATCTATGATTACAATAATAAAGAACTGACATAAAGGTTACATAATCTGAAACCCATAACATACATCTCATAATAAATGATTACATATACATCTGATACCATAAGGTATACTACCTAACCAACATCCACTGCACAAGTCGCAGGGTATGTAATATTACATAATAATCAATACAATGCATCCTCCAAAGGATGATAACCAATATATGTATATAGGGTACAAAACACAACTCAAGTAACTGAACAAGTCTCCAAAAGACTAGGAAGATGAAATAGCAACAAGGAACATCCAAGCATGAAGAAGAATCTATCAGAATCTCAATGGTAATAAGAATCACTACCACCTGACCACGTGGAACCAAAGGTCCACTCCCACTGTGCTGAGGAGATAGTAACAGGCCCATCACATGGGGTATATAAAAAGAATGCAAACAAGGTACACATGACCTCAAAATCCAATGCAAAGGAAGATCCTAGAAGCAATCTAAACCATAGCAAGGAATACTAAACAACACCAAAGGTAACTGACACACATAGGATAACCTAGGTTGTATATAGGGAAGTGTCATCACATAAGCCTAACCTTGAAGGTAACCCTAGTAGTTCCTCTTGACTCTGGCCTCCAAGTGACACTATGTGGCTCAGTGCTCCTTTCGCGAAGACAAGGATCCCAACTCCCATCCTATCATGCGACAACACTCAAGGCATGGGTAGAGACTCAGATATCTTATTAGTTCATTTTAATCCCCTTTAATGTAACATATTTTGACTTATTAAGTAACTTGTCAATGGGTTTACCAAGTAACCGCTTAGAGTCCTAGACCCCCATTGCAAGCTACTTCCCCACAGTACACTTAGTTAACCTACCCAGGCTCAAGATCAATACATGAAGATATACATAATCACAAATCGCATCCTGCTCATTCGGGAGCACATAGGTTCTCAAATAACCAAACAATAACCACAGTATCCTCATAAGCCAATAAAGCACATCATAACTGAATCAAGTTGGGTTTAGGAAATCAGGACCATGACAAACTCATATAATCACAACTAACATCATAATAACATTATATAGAAGGTACAATCCCAAAACCTCTGATATTCAGTCCTAGGGTCATCTAACCCAACAGATACCCAAAAACATGACTACAAATAAGAATACACGAATTTATTTAATCACACACTCCAGACACATCATGGAATAATAACTTCATATTCAAAAAGCATTAAATTAAATAAGGTGTTAACGTAGGAATAAACAAATTTATAATTCTTAATTATGCAAATTCTTTTATTCACAAAATTACTATCTAGAAATAATTAAATAATCTACATTGGTAACGTTAACATGTCCTATAGATCTATTTATAAATTCAACATATAAATACATCTATGGAATAATTACCTATTTAGCTATAATTACATCGAGATGAAAATATAATTTAAATGGCATTAATATCACCCCAATACCAATTCCTTCATTTCCTGTGATTAAATAACTTTCATATGTTGAAATCCCTTTAAATGAATATCTCATTAATATTAATATTTTAACTCCATTAAAATAACTAAATAAAAAATATATATGTATATATATATATACATATATATATGTATATACATATATATATGTATATATGTATAT
>MU227084.1:6027-23038 GCA_018584345.1 Thuja plicata
TTGGATCATGTTCTCCATGTCACTTTCTTGCAAAATATTTTGATGTATTAGATCATTTTTTTGATTGATGGAAAATATCTCTCCTAAATTTATCTTGTATATTTGTGATATCTATTAACTTCAATTTCATTCCTTAATTATTATCATTATTTATGTTGGTTACTTCCATATGGATAAATATTACTTTAGTTTTTTATGAGACTACTCAATGATAATTTTGGTGGAGTGATCAATTATTTTGATGCACTATGAAATAAGATTAAATTAGGAAACTACCCTATCCACCAATTTTCCTGATGCAGAGTGGTGGAAACTAAAGCTTAATAGGCCCAATCTACTACACAATTGATTGAGAATGTCACTTTAAACTGTGAAAAATGGTTTCAACTAATTCTGACAAATTCCTTAGTCTTTGAATACCTCCAAATTTAGGGAACTATCCTATCCACCAATTACCTTCTAAGAAACTTTGTTATTCCCTATTGCAACTGATTAACATAGAATAATCTGATAACAATCCCCAGTTATCTTTTATGTTTTGGTCTCAATCTTCTACAATCACCACTTCACAGTCTAAACAGTGAGTGACCGATTCTATCCCGACAACTTCAAACTAGTTCAACACAAACCCTAGGTGATCAAGCTAGATTTGGGTTTAATGGATTAGTTTGAATTTGGGTGTTTGGAATAGTCACAGATGATTGGGAAAGTTTCTGTGGCCTTCTAATGTCTTGGCATGGTCGACTCCTTGACCTTTGTCCACCACTGACTGTAGATTTTTTTTCCTTCTTTCTCCCACTGGCTAAACATGCTAAAATCGATTACCCTAGAGCATCAAACTTGAAGCGGTTTGGAAACCTCCATAGCTCTGAGTGTTAGATAAATTAAAGCATATTTCCCTAATTTTATTTTCATCCAACGACATGGACAATCCAATGGTGAAAATACAAACTAGGTTGAAACAGATTAAATGAATTCAGGAGGATAGTGTGCATCAATGGACTGGCAGTGGATGTTAATTCATCTAACAGCTCACAGAAGACTAATATAATGAAACACATAAACTATTTAAATGAATGACAAGTATCGAGGATGCATAAAAAATAATTTCACCACGAAGATGTATAAATGAATTTGCAGGGTTAATAAGCTATCTGTTCATCACAAGAACGAGAGTGCCACAAATAGAACAAGAGAAGACAAAAGGAACATACTCCAAACAATTAATCTTTTGTATTCCAAATAGTGCTTCCCCAAATAGTGCTTCCTCCTACGCACTTCGCCCTTGATCAAATTTTCTGTGCTTCCCCAAATAGTGTATTCCAAATAGTGCTTCCTCCTTCGCGCTTCGCCCTTGATCAAATTTTCCGTGCGTGGAATAATGAAATGTGAAACCTTTTTTTTTAATTTATGCCCATGTTGGTCAAAATTTTGACCAACACGAGTATAGATTAAAAAAAAATCAAAGCTTTCCTTCTATAATCCAACCAAACAAAACCTTTTTATTTGTTGGTCGCATTGTTTGGTCAAAAAATAAGGTCAAATGTACTAGTGAGCCAACAAGATTGCGTTTCTCCAAAAATCACAAAAGAAATTTGAATGGACTTACAAAGATATGCCTGGAATGGACCCTGAGCTAGTCATACATCATCCTATAGTAGACCCTAAAGTAAAACCTGCCAAACAAAATTTGTGCAAGATGCATCCATAAGTGGCCCTATTAGTAACAGAAGAGTTACAAAAGATGCTTGGTGCTGAATTTATCATGCCTATAGACTATCTTGAATGGGTGTCCAATATTGTACTAGTAGGTAAGGCCATTGGGCATCTGCATTTGTTCATATTTTAGAGACTTAAACCTTGCGTGTCCTAAGGATGATTTTCCACTCCCTAACATTGACATTATAGTTGATTTGAGTGTAGGACATGAAATGACATCTCTCATGGATGGATTCTCGAATTATTATCAAATCAGAATTGCAGAAAAGATCAACAAAAGACTTAACTCAACACACCTTGAGGTACTCTATGTTACCAAATCATTCCCTTTGAATAAGAATGGTGGAGCCACCTATTAGCGTGATATGAAAAATATCTTTCATGACCTCTTGCATGATATCATTGAAGACTATGTAGATGACATCTTAGGAAAATCAAAGACAAGATAATCAAATATTTTCATCCTCACAACAATCTTTGATAGGTTAGAGAAATGCAAGGTTTGAATGAATCCTAAGAAGTGTGTCTTCGGTGTAAAATCAATCAAGTTGTTAGGGTACATTGTATCCATAAGAGGAATTTAGGTAGACCCAAAGAAAGTGAAATATATCTTAGAGATGTCACCTCCCAAGACACTAAAATATCTCTACAACCTATAAGGAAGTCTTCATTCCATCCCCACATTTGTGTCACAACTAGCAGATAAATTCCATCCTTTTCGTCACCTCTTTTGGAAAGATAACAATTTCACATGGGATTTTTTTATGTTAGAAAGCCTTTGAATAGATCAAGAAGTACCTAGCTAATCCACTAGTACTGGTCCCACCTATTCCAAGATTACCTTTGATTCTATACTTCTCTACCACTATTGTTGCATTTGGAGCTCTTCTAGCACAAGTAGATGATAATGAAGAAAAATGAGAAATCTACTACTTGAGAAAAATGCTAGTCAGATATGAGTTGAACTAAACATCTATTGAATGAGCATGCTTGGTCATTGTCTTATGTACACATAAAATTCATCATTACATTATTAATCATAAAACCAAACTCATCACAAAGATCAATCCACTGAAATACATGTTTCCTAATTCTATTCTTTTTAGTCGTGCTACTAAGTAGGTCACAATCTTGAGTGAATTTGACATTGTTTATGTAGAAAGAAAATCCATCAAGGGACAAGTGATCACAGCTAAGTTAGTAGAATATCCTATTCTAGGAGACCACTCTATAGTTATAGATTTTCCAAATGAATGCATCATGAGTGTCACCTAGAGTATACAATCGAAACTATATTTTGATAGATCTTTTACACAGGAAGGATAGGGGGAAAGAGTCTTGTTTGTGACACTGTAGGGATACCTCATCGCTAAATCCTATAAGTTGACATTTCCATGCACAAATTTTTTTATAGAGTATAAGTCCTTGGTAACAAGATTTCATTTAGGTATTTGATGGAAAATGATGCAGTCAAGGATGGAGAAACATCAAAAGATCAATCCAATCCTTGCAGCCATTACAAAACTATGGAAATAACAAGAACAACAAGAAAAGATGGAAAGAAATGAGGGATCAGTCTTCTATTATTCTCAGAAAAACATTTACAACCAATATGCAACATGTAGTCTCACACACCAAGCATACATACCTGATTATGATAAGAAAACCTCTTACAAAATCAAATAATCTTATGAAAATCATCTTCCCCTTAGGAACAAGTCAATAAGCTTATAAATCAATCAAAACATCAGCTGGCCCAGAAAAGATCACATTTCCCAATAATTGAGAAAATGTGCTACAAAAAATAGGTCAGGACCCACATCATTTGGAACAACGTGCAATAAGAGAAATAAGAGATGTGATCATAGAAATAAGTCAACTTCAAACATATCACTAAGATGGTATGATCTCACCCAGAGATTCCAATCGATAGATTAGAAAATGATTAGAAAATGCAATGACTGGTCAGGAAAATGAAGAACATCACAGTCATGCAAAGAATTTGCAAAATCTCATGCGTAATAAATCCAAATGAGATTCAATAATAGGAAAATATCTAGCCTAAAGCCACGAACACATTGTAGCGAGTACAAATCAAAGAAAAACTACATATCAACTGATAACAGAAACAAAAAACTGATCAAATAGGAAACCAAATATTTTTGGTTGATGCAAGATTTCTAAGAATCTGAACATGCTCATGCATCATAAAATTACTAGTCTACTTGTCTTCGGTGACTCTTAGTTGGTTATTAGGAAAGTTATTGAAGAATATTAGATAAAGGATGATAAAATACTTCCCTATTACAGAATGGTCGAGGATCTAAAACAACACTTCATAGAGATTGTTTTCCAACAGATCCCTAGAAAGAACAATAAAGCTTCTGATGCAATGACCACCATTGGGTTCCTCATATATATTCTAGAACACTATCACCGGTGAGATTTTCTTTTTGAGAACCTTACGGTCCTTGCCTATGACATGCCAAAGTATGAAATGATGTGTGCTATTGTTGGTCTCGATTCTCCCTTGTACTAGAAGCTTTACTTCTACCTCCATGATGAGATCATTCCACTTCACCTCACACCTAACCAACACAAGACCTTCATTCATCACACCTCCCGATACACTATCCTCAGTCATACCCTCTTTCAAAATTTTTTGATGGAATCCTCCTTAGGTGTCTTAGATTAGAAGAGGCTCAAACAAAATTAGAAGAGGCACATCGAGGAATCAGTGGGACTCACTCCAGTGGACTCACTCTTGAAAATAAGTTGTTGTTTATAGGTTATTATTGGCCGACCATGGAGCAGGATGCCTATCACTATGTGAAGAGATGTGTACCTTATCAACAACATGGAAATCTGATACACACACCATCCCAATCCCTTCAACCCAATATCACACCATTTTCCTTCTCCCGTTGGGGGCTTGATCTCATTGGACATATATTCACCTTACTTACACCCTTAGAAAATAGATTTTAAAGTTCATCCTGAATTACCTTATCCATCGTTATAAGATTCCGTAGGACATCATTGCTGATAATGGGTCCCCCTTCAAAAACATAGATGTCACATAACTATGTAAGAAGTTTGGAATTACCCATAATTTCTCCACCAAGTACTTCCCACAAGGAAACGATCGAGTAGAGGCTACAAATAAAACCATCTTGAAAATCCTTAATAAAATAGTCGATGATTTTGGTCATGATTGGCATCTCCAATTGAATCCTACCCTCTGGGCCTACCACACTTCCATATACACACCCATAAGAGCCACTTGATTTTCCCTTGTTTATGGTAATGAGGTTGTCCTCCCCATTGAGATTGAGATTCCTTACCCCAAAATCTCCCTAAAATATCTATTATTCAATGAAATACTGAGTTTCTTTCTTGCAAGAGCTTGAGCTTGTTAATTCCGTAAACCACCTCTGTTTATATCAAAATTGCCTTTTCCCATAGTTCAGTAAGAATATCAAACCCCATGAGTTTGAAGTGGGTGATCTCGTCCTAGAGCACAACATGAAGAACCTGTAGAACTATGAAAAGAAAGGAAAGATTGAGCCTAATTGGTTAGGCTCTTTTGTGAACACATCTAAATTTGGATCTGGAGCCTATCACATAGAATCACCAGAGGGAGATCCTATCCATGAGCCTATCAACATCATACATATGAAACACTTATATGTGTAGTATACCAGGGCGTCCCCCCTGTTAAATAAAAAAATACCAAAAAAATAAAAAAGGTAGAAAAATACAAACAAATAAAAATAAAAAAATATAAAATTAAACAAAAATTAGTGTCCAATGGTGAAAACTTGGTAATCAAGCGCATTGGAAAAGTATCATTGTTAAAACATACCTCAGGTTCCATGCATAGAAAATTTGGATCCACCATCTATCAGGTTCACTCCACCTTCAGCCTCATGCCGAGATATCCTTCCATCCATCCGCTTCATCCCACCTATTTTTTGATTCCCACACCCTACCCCATGTCTATGAGAGGATGCTCATTATACTCTAATTCTATAATATCATCCCTCATTCACACCATCGTCCCTATCACCCCTCCATGATGAGGCTTTATTTTCCCATGTTTGGAATACGGATCCACGCCATCTTATCTTGTTACACTGAGCTTCATCCCATCAAACTGAGCTTAACCCCATTAGATTGAGCTTATCACATACACTTTGACCACATGAGTTTTAACCAAATCAATTTTGAGATCAAATTTCCTCGCTATTGTTAATTTCACATATATTTCCTATAAAATTCTCATTTTACTCAATCAATCTCTGCCCTTAGGATGCATCCTTCCTAAGTCAGCCTATCAAATCCACCATCACATGATCCTATCCATGGAAATAACTATGTACTAAATGAATGCTTGGTCATGAATTCTTTTGTTGGTTTTATCTCCATGTTTCAATAAGGCACACTCACAGTTGCCTCGATCTTCCATGTCTTTGTATATATGGAATGGTGTGTATTGTTACATGTGTTCTTTGCAGTTGATCTTCTTGTGGGTACTTTAGTGCATTTTTTGGTTAGACAATTATGGTTGTGTATGCCTCACTAGGGATGGGATCTTGTGCACTAGGGATAACTTTAAGAAACCCCCTCCTCGGAAAAAGTGTAAAATCCTAGCGAATCCTACATTATTTTAGGGGGAAATGTTTCTTGATTAAGGCAAATTTTTTTTCCAAATTAGGAAAATAAAATAAAGGTGAAGGCAAAATTTTTCTCTGCCGAATGAAAATTCTAGAAAATCCTGGTGAATAATACATTAGGGTGGGGGAAAATATATATTGTATGAGGTGAATTTGTTTCTTTTGAAGTAAAAAAATTATAATATATGAGGCGAATGATTTTATTTTGAAGGGAAAAAAAGTAATTATATTAGTGAATTTTATCTCCTATTTAAAAATTTATTTATTTTATTGGCTAATATTTCATTAATTATGAGAAAAATAAATATTTTATTGGCAATTTTCAAAGGATGGGACTCTTCATGTGGGCTAATGCCAAGTGGAAATTTATTAGAGATATAACTGTTAGAATGAATTTAGAATAACTGAGGGGGGGGGGGAGGGGGGGTGAATTATTTATCCTCAGGTCTAGATGTACCAAATTAAACTTTATACGACTTTGAACAACTCAGATCTGCTTGATAGCAATAGCATAAATCAACAACACACATATGCAGTTTTACTGTTCAAATGTAATCAGCTTGTAGAAACTTAAAATTAAAACACAACATAAACATTCACAGAAGTTGATACCATTATTTAATGTGGAAACCCAATTTGGGAAAACCACCAATAACATGCTATCAAGTTTTCACTCTTCTGAAGTTAGCTCTGTTAGGAGCCAACCGTGTTAAAGGTTATAAAACACATTGCTAAATGTGACTTGGTTAAAGGATTTAATCACCCTGTCAGGAGTGGTCTTGTTAGAGGACTTAGAAAATTCCACCTGAATGTCACCTTGCTCAAAGGATTTATACAATGACTATCAGGTCAACCTGGTTAAAGGATTTAGACTGATACAATGGTTAGAAAGTAATCAGCAGGTGTGATATGATGCATACAACTTACTTTGCAAATCCAGATCTAATTCATCTCTAATGCTAATTCACTGAGTGGCCTCCATTCTCTTTTCAATCTTCAGATCTGCTTGGAAATCTGTCAAGCAATCACTTTTGCAGCTCTCTACTTCTCTGTTCATCCTTCTCAACTAGATCATGCCAATTAGTTAATTAACTATGAAATCCTCTTGCATACTATTTCCCACATCTAAATAACCCCTTGAGGTTATCTTATACCTCTTCATCTAGGTAAAATAAATCTTTACCGCTTAATCAAGATCGTATATCGTAGGTTAGGTCAGATCCAACGGATCTTTCCATCTTTACATTTAATTTACTTCTCCAAAGCAACCACTAATTAAATCTTTGATCCATGCATTAATTACGGTTACCCATACATTTAAATAGTGTGGACCAATTGTGCTTATCCTCAATTAACTTTACATATCCCAATAAAATCAACTATGTTGGCTAGAGATCTCAAATCTCAAAAATTACCAAAATATTGCTGCTCGGCCAACACTGTGTTCTTCCGCTCGGTCATCACTAGTTTCCTCAACAATTTCCTGTTGCTCGGTCATCACAGACTTTGCTCGGCATAAAATATTCTCAGTAAACTGTCATCAAAAGATAAACAACACATTACTTTGCCAATCTTCCAACTAATCAAGTACCCTTGTGATTTCCCATAACTCAACCATTTCACTTGGTCTTCTTGTTATCCTTGCCTTCAAATCTTCTTCATCAATCAATAGATATGGTACTTAAATAAATAGAAATAGTCTCTCTAGTTAAGGTTTGACATCAATGACAAAACAACAATTGTTTCCATTGTAGCTTTCCAACAATCTCCCTCTTTGGCATTGATGGCAACACTAAACTTTAAAACAATAATTTTCCACCTATAGTTACCATACAATCCAAAAAGTCTTCCTGTGTTCCTTAATATGAACAAATCTTCATTAATGTCTTTAGTTTCATTATGATTCTCATCTTGTAAAACATTTCTCCCTCTGTGTCTATAATCACACTGAAATCTTTCTATTTTTGTTCATCTGTAGACTCCCTCTTTCAGTAAACTCTCCCTCTTTGACAAAAATTCCAAAGACGTTGACATCTTCATCATGCAGATTCTTATGGTCTAAACTCTGTATCATGTTGTTCCTATCATCTTGCTTATGACTGATCCTCTTTTCTGTCCTTGTCTATTTTTCACAGCTTTAGGCAACATCCTAAAGTGTGACTGCCTATGCATCAATGTGTCAAATATTCTGAATATAACATTTGATGCAACTATATCATTCTGAACTAATTAGCCCCATTTAGAGGAATCACCCCTAGTTTACCTCACAGATACTCATGAGCATCCTTGGGTGTTGCCTTTCTAAATATGTCTACTAACTGTTCCTTAGTATTCACATATTCCAGTCTCACTTCCTTCTTCTGAAATAGCTCTCTCGAGTAATGATACTTGATAACTATATGATTTTTCTTAGAGTGCATTACAGGGTTCTTAGAAATATTAATGGCACTCATGTTATCACAATATATGACAACTAGTTCTATGATCTCCTCTTTCATACCGTTCAGTAGTATCTTCAACCACACAATATTAGAACAATTAACTGTTGCTGCCACATACTCGGCTTTAGCTATAGATTGTGAGGTACAATTCTATTTCTTTCTTGTCCATGAAACCAATCTTTTTCCTAAAATAAATGCTCCACCTGTGGTGCTTTTTCTATCATCCAAATTTCTAGCCCAATCAGAATCAGTATAGAATCTGAGTTCAAACTTGTCATTCTTTTTGTAATACAGACCATATTCATCTGTTCCTTTCTAACATCTCAGAATTATTTTTACTACCATCATATGGGTTTCCTTGGGATTGGAAGAAAATTAGTCAACAATACCAACAACCAGTGCAATATCATGTCTACCGTGCACAACATATTGCATCTTTCAATCATTGACTTGTAAAGGGTTTGATTCACTTCTTTTGTATCATCATTTTTTGTTAACTTCTGTCCAGTAGCCGTGGGTGTACTCACTGGTTTTGAATCTTCCATTCCAAAATTTTTTAGTATATCCTTGACATATTTGATTGAGTAATATAGATACCATTCTTCATCTTATATATTTGTAAGATGAATTTTTTTTTATCTCACCAAACATAAACATCTCAAATTCACTTTGCATCTCCTTTGCAAATGCTTGGAATAACACATCTTGTCCACTAAATATAATGTCATCAACAAAAATTTCAGCCAATAAAGTACCTTTACTTTTCTCCATCTTCAAATACAGATTGTTCTTGTTATTGGTTCTTGCAAATCCAATCTTTATCAAATAATTGTGCAGTCTCTCATACCATGCTCTAGGTGCTTGCTTCAGTCCATATAGTGCCTTGTGTAATCTGCAAACCATGTTCCTCTTGCTTGGGTCAACAAATCCATCAACTTGTTCAATGTAAACTTCTTCTTCTAATATTCCATTTAGAAATGCCGACTTTACATCCATTTGATAGCCTTTAAAACCTTTGTAGGCTGCATATGCAAGTAAGGTTCTTACCCCTTCCAATCTTACAATTGGGGTGAGTGTTTCTCCATAATCAATTCCTTCCTCTTGTGCATAACCCTTGCATACCAGACTATCTTTTTTTCTTATTACCTCTCCATGTCTATTCAACTTATTTTTGAATACCCACTTAGTACTGTAGACACCTAAATTTGATTAACACATCTAATCATATTTAGTGCCTTCTAGGACATATCAGCTAAGTAATTAAACATTTCCTAATTGACCTATGTCATCCCCTAGCCCTAATTTATTCAATTAATTGGCTATAGTCCTGATTAATTATTAAAAGTAACGAATAGATTAATAATTAGTTAAAACTCTTTTCCCCTATTATTGAATGAATATGTTATGTAATTTAATTCATTAATATTCCCTTTAACCCCTAATCTAACCTATCCCAACCACCTAACCTTGAGTTCTAACTCAACCCAACCTCTTCACACATGCTAACCTAACCAATCCCAACCACCTAACCCTGAGTTCAAACTAATCCCAACCTCTTCACCCTTGCTAATCCTATCTTAAACCCTAACCCTAATCCTAAACTCTCCCTAATGACATCACATTGCTAATCTTTGGATTAGGAATTCAATCCCTTCCCCAAAGTAAAAAATCTCAATCCAAGCCTATCCATATGTATTTAAGGCTCTTACACCTTCATAAATGCCTCTTACATCCCTCATTAAGGCTCTTACACCCTCTTTATGAGCCTTATCTTCTAGAGGCTTCTTGGTCCATTTCCTTAAATGGTCATATTCCTCCCTACTTTCAACCCAATCCCCTTGTGACAAGTGTCACAATTTGATGTACTTAAAGAAGCACAATGCATGTGCTCTCTTCTAGTGGCATCTGGACCTCTCTTCAACTTTGCATCCTGACCCTTGATTCCTCACCCATTTTCTATAAAAGAAACCTCATTCCTTCATAATTTAATCCACCTTCCATGTAGAATTATAATGCTATTTTGAGAGCAAATCATAAATCCATCTTTTAGAGAAGATTTATAATACTAGTTTGAGATCATAGCTTGAGGCTTGAAGCACATCCATGAGCACACATCCATAACAAATGGACAAATCTAATGAACAAAATGGAGTTTGAATGAGCTTGTAGGAGGTTTGCACTTTCTTCATTTAGCTTATGTCAAGTTTTCATTTTATGTCTTAGCATGTATGTAGTTTAGATTATTAGTTGTTGAGTGTTTTAATTTTTTATTATTCTCCCTTACTTCTAATTTTCATAGCTCACATTCTAGAACACCTGGTGGGACCCACTTCACGAGTTCCTTTTCATTGTTTTTCTTGCAAACTAAGCCTCTAAGATAATGTGTTTTTGTTGTTTATGTTTTGCAAGCTCTTATTTTCTTTTGCAGGTTGAAAAAGGAAAGAAGACGATATTCCTTCTATCTTCTTTCTACTTTCTCTCTATTACGCTTCCACAAATATCATTGATACACAAACAAGAAGACTATATTCCTTCTATCTTCTTTTTACTTTCTCTCTATTACCCATTTCTTGAAATATTATCTATATCATTGGGACCATTATTTGTAAAAACATGGGGGAAAGGCACTATAAACCTACAATAATACACTCTTACTAACTATTTTTTTTTTTTTTACAGGTCTACAGGTTAGCCATCTAGTTTGGTAAAAAAGCACATAATCTTTTAATTAAAAAAATTCTCATTTCACTTTTTGGTGTTTAAAAAGAACAGTGTATGCACTCACATCATTTCACACTTAGTTTTGGGTTTCAAAGTCAACAAAAGTCAAATTCAAAGTCAAAGTCAAAGTCAAAGTCAAAAAAAGTCAAAGTCAACAAAAGTCAACAAAAGTCAATAAAAGTCAACATTTCTTTTTTGGGCTTAAAACAAACATGCACAAAATCTCAAATGCTTTAAGGAAAATGAACAATCAAACATTTGATTTTGGGTTTAAAACTGAACAATCAAATCACACATCTTGTTTTTAGATCTTAAAATTGAACTATCAAAAACTTCACTTTTTGGATTTTAAAATTGGACAAAGCAATCACACATTTCCTCTTGGGTTTAAAAACTGAACAACTCAAATGAACTCAATCTTGAATGCATAAATACAAATTGAACAAGGCAAACAAAATCTCACTTTGGTGCTCATAAAAAGAACAAACTTGCGAGTTTTATTTCTGCACAAATTAAATATTGCTTAACTTATCAAGGGAATTAACCAAGTGTTTGACATCTTTGGTGCACTTGCACAAGTCCTTTTTTAGAATGCAACCTCACTTCACACACTATCCTCTCCCATTGGCTCTCGTGGTCGTTGGTGCAAGAAAAAGGTGACTGTGACCATTCGAACTTTTTTGCAGATCTACTCCTGAGAAAATCTTTAGATCTTCTTAGAGGGGCCTGTCCAGAAGAAGCATGAGTCCTTCTAGAGAACAACCCCAAACCGGTGAATACTTCAACTAGTATATAAATAAGGTGCTAACCAAAAGAGCATCTATATCCCTTCAAGCTCAGGCGGGTCGTGTTCAATAGTAGTCCATACTGAGTGAATATCCTTAGCATACTAGTATGGTTGAACTAGGCTCTTAAGTGAGTCACGCCGTAGAAACTGATTGCAGGGACACCATGAAAGATACTAGCAACCTACCTAATCCATCCCTAAAATCTTGATAATTGACTGGGCAAGGAAGATAGTAACTTCCTCGAGAAATTTTCACATTCATGCCACCTTGAGCATTTAGAGTTGGCTAATACGACATCATGAAGCCATTGCATGCTTAATGGTGGTTATATTCTGATTAGCTCTTGTGTGTGTGCCTACGTATGTAGATAAAGGTTTTCAAGCTTACCGCATCCTTAAGGTAGATAGTGCTTGTACATGTTTTCAGTGTTACAAACCTTGTGCAAAATAGTTCTTGAACATACACAATCTGGAAGTTTTGAAAGTCCTTATTTCCAAGGAGATCGACATTTTTATGCTTCTTGCAAGGTTTCTTTGCCTCTTGCAAGACTATTTCTCTCACAAAATTCCAAAAAACTCATCCCTTGTTCCAAAAGCAAAACAATCCAAGGCACACTTGTCGTAGTCACTGCCTCATCCTAAGAAGTATCAGATTGAGCTCATGTCCTATTCCATCAAACACAAGAAAGTGATGACAAGCCTCCATATCACCAAGTTATTCACCCAAGCCTCCAAATATTTTCATCCTAGGTTCATAATCATGTCCTTACTCTCATCCAGCATCAGTTTCTTCTAGTGTCATCCAGTCCTCTATTTCTCCCCATATCCTAGACCAGCAGGGCTATCTTTTTCATTTCCCATCCTCTTTCCATCTTCTTAAGAGTCAGTCCTTCTTTTTAATCTGAGCTTGAGTCTTCCATCCATCTCTATCATTCCTCCCTAATCAACTAATCAACAAAGCGTCATGTCACAAATCTATTATGATGCGTTTGGTTGTCATATCTCTTCTTCAAATTTATCCTATTCTGATGATGATGAAGGTCTTGTTGATCATGATGCGTACTTTGAAAACCTTAAAAATCTCTCCCTTGCTGTTGGAAAGTGACAATGCAAGCAATTGTTATTTTGTCATTGATGTCAAACCTTTACTTGTGAGACTATTATTATCTGTTTGAGTACCATATCTATTGTTGATAAAGAAGATTTAACAAGAAGACCAAGTGAATGGTTGAGTTAAGGAAAATAAAAGGGTACTTGATCAGTTGGCACTCTGGCAAAGTATTTAGTTGTTTAGCTTTCAAACATAGTTTTTCTTGCTGTTCTGTGGCGAGCAAAGTTGCTTGTGCTAAGAAAAGTTGTTCATGACGAGCAAAGTTTTTCAATGCTGAGCACCATTGAAATTTCTGAGTGGAAACAATGATGTTGGCCGACTTACAGTAATTGGATTAATGATGAGATTTGAGATCTCTAGCCGACTTAGTTAATTTTATTGGGATATGTAATGTTAATTAAAGATTGATCCATGTCATTTAATGTATGGGTAATCATAATTAATGCATGATTTCAAGATTTAATTAGAGACTAGTTTGGAGAAGTAAATGTAATGTAAAGATGGAATGATCCGTTGGATCTGACCTAACCTAAGATCTACGATCTTGTTTAAGTGGCAAAAGATTTATCTAACCTAAACAAAGAGGTATATTATAACCTCAAGGGGTTATTCATTTAGTATGCAAGAGGTGTGCTACTGAATGTGAAGTGGATGTGTATGCAAGAGGTTTGCATAGTTGATTTACTCTTTGGCATGATCTAGCAGAAAAGGCTGAATACAGAAGTAGAGAGTTGCATGTGTGATTGCTTGATGGATTTCCAAGAAGATCAGAAGGTTGAAATGACAATGCAGGCTATCCAGTAAGTTAACATGAGAGCTGTAATTGGATCTGAATTTTCAAAGTAAGTTGTATGTATCAGATCACAACTGCTGATTACTTTCTAACCATTGTATCAATTAAAATCCTTTAAACAAGGTTGACCTAATAGTCATTTGTATAAACCCTCTAACAAGATGACATTCAGGTGGAATGTTCTAAGTCCTCTAACAAGACCACTCCTGATAGGGTGATTAAATCCTTTAACTATGTCACACCTAGCAGTGTGTTATTGTAACCTTTAATAGGGTTGGCTCCTCACAAAGCTCACTTCAGAAGAGTGAAAAATTGGTAGCATGTTACTGGTGGTTTTTCCCATATTCGGTTTCCATGTTAAATACTTGTGTCAACTTGTGTGAATGCTTATGGTTTGTTTTACTGTTATGTTTCTATAAGCTAATTTCAATTAACAGTAAACTGCATGATTAAGTTGTTGACATATGCTACTTCTGCTGAGTAGATCTGAAATACAAAAAGTTTTATTTGCTACATCTAGACCTGAGGATAGCTGATTCACCCCTCCCCTCTCAGTTATTCTAAATTCATTATAACAATTGGTATCAGAGCTTTGGTCTCCTGAAAATAGTTTGAAGGTACTTGGAGCAAAAAGATCAAGATGTATAAGAAGGAGGTTCCTAATTTGAACAAAGATAACTTCCCTACATGGCAGAGCTTGATGAAACTACATTTGGTTGGTATTGGAGATGAAGCTAAGCGACTTATTGAAAATGCCTATGTACCACCTACTGCTCCTCTCACAGCTGCACAACTAAAAGAAAAACAAGAGCACAATCAAGCAATGTTGGAGATTGCCTCCTCATTGAGCTATTTAGAGTTTGATGATATAAGGAGCTGCACAAATGCAAAATAGATGTGGGACAAACTTGCAACTGTCGATGGTGGAGACACAAATGTGCTGAGAGCTAAATCAGAAAGTCTAAGAGGTAAGTTTGATGAGATGAAAATGCAAGAAGGTGAAAATGTTATTCAGTACTATGGTAGAGTAAAAGAAGTTGTAAATGCCATTAGAGGGGCTAATGGAACAATTGATGAGAACACCATTATGAGAAAGGTACTGAGAACTTTACTTCTTGTATATGCTATTAGAGTTTTTGCAATTCAAGAATTGAGATGTACTCCTAACAATAATCTGAATCTGGAAAATCTGATAGGCAGACTCACTGCATTTGAAATGTCAAATTATGATAAATATAATCCACAAGGGATTGATTCTTCTTTTAGATCACAACTGGTTCTCAATAAATCTAAGAAAGGAAAGAAACATGTGGACAGTGACAGTGACACTTCTGATGATGATCTTGAAGAACATGAAGCACTTATGGAAAAAAGGCTTTCCAGAGGAAAATAAAAATACAGAGGTAAACTTCCTATTATTATTTTTTCATGCAATAAAGTTGGTCATATAGCTGCTAGATGTCTTGACAAAAATGAAAAATATGAAAGAAAGGACAACAAATACAAAGAATACAAAGATAGAAAGGATGACTGAGACTTTAGGAAATATAAGGACTACAAAGACAAAGGTAAGAAATCTTGTTATATTGCTGAAGAAACTCCTGAAAATGACATTGATAATTCTGATGACAATGATATACAAGTTGTTTATGTTGCAATGAAAGAATATTCTGATGATGATGAGAAAACTACACTAATCTCTTATATGAGTAAAAATGATCGTTGGATCATTGATAGTGGTTGTTCCCATCATATGACTATTGACAAAGATAAGTTTGAAACCCTAAACCAATGTAAAAGAGGATATGTAAAATTTGGTAATGATGCACCATGTCTTATCAAAGATAAAGGATTGATTAACTTGACTGAAAAAATCAGATGTGATGATGTGTATTGGGTTGATGATCTTAAATATAATTTGTTGAGTGTTGCACAACTGAACACTTCTGGTTACAAAGTTTAATTCCATCACAGAAAAGAAAAGATCTATGATTCTACTGAAGAATTAGTTGGAAGTGGTGATCAGACTAAAGGTAACTTATTTTATCTAGATTTATTTGAAGAAACATGTTTGTTTGCACAGTACAATGATGTTTGGTTATGGCATAAGAGGTTGTGTCATCTAAACTTTGATAACTTGGTAAGCATAAGTAAATTGAAAAAGGTTAGAGGGATACCCAAGTTAAAGAAACCTGAGAATGTTGTGTAAACAATGTCAACTAGGAAAGATGACTAAGTCTAGTTTCAAAAGTAAAACACACATATCAGAGGAAATTATGGAATTGGTCCATATTGATCTCTGTGGTCCCATTGGAGAAAGAAGCTATTGTGGTGCTAGATAATTTATTCTATTTGTTGATGATTATTCAAGGATGATGACTGTAATGTTTCTCAAGGAAAAATTTGATGCATTCCAGTTATTTAAATGGTACTTAGCTAAAGTTGAAAAAGAAACAGGCAAAAGTTTGAAATTCTTAAGATCTGATAGAAGTGGAGAGTTTATTTCTAATGAGTTTAACAAGTTCTGTAATGACCGAGGCATAAAGAGACAGATGTTCACACCCAGAACTCCTCCACAAAATGGTATTGTTGAACGAAGGAATAGATCTATCATGGATTGTACAAGAACACTAATAATGGAGAAAAATGTTGCACAAAAATATTGGAAAGAAGTTGTAAGTATTGCAGTCTATACACTGAATAGAGTTCAAGTCAAGAAAGGTACAAATGCTACACCTTATGAACTTTGGTATGGTTATGCAC
>MU227084.1:24348-36596 GCA_018584345.1 Thuja plicata
ATTATTAATATAATAACAAATATATATATATATATATATTAATATATATAATATGTTGATTGCCTGAATAAGACTTGTATTGTATTTACCTTATATACTTGTCTTTGTTTGATCTACAAATGAATATTTATATGATGGAGGCAAGTTAGTATAGATACATGTCTCTATGAGGAGGCATGTCCCTATATTAACGTGCCTCTCAATAACATAGATTGCAGATTAATAAACCAATCATGCTGACCGGTTGATGCATGAAACAATACACGCTACTAATGAAATGGTGCTGGTTAAATAACCAATATCATATGGTTATTGAACAGACAACATATACTATGTCATAATCGATATTAATTAGTAATCATAACCAATGCAACTTGGTGTATATATTATGTTAAATCAAACCGATATTAATCAGTGATAATATTGAAGCCATTTCAATATCAATAGTGATTGCTTGTGAATCGATGAACTTTGTGATTGATTAAGATATACGATCATTAATCATTTTGATCATCAAATTTATATTTGATGTTATTTGATCAATGTAATTTAATCAATCAGAAATATTAATAATATGGGAAGAGATCAATTATAATTCTCTTAAATATTAATATATGTATATGTATCAATATATATAATAATAATATCAGTTATTATTATATATATTTTGTTATGTATATATGTATGCATAATTTGATCTTTTCTCATAATATTAATATGATATCTATTTTATCAGATTGAAGCTACAAACATTAACACTCCCTCTTAGCTAGGGAAGATAAAATTCACATCACATTAAGTTCATAATTTGTGAAAGTTGTTCTCAAGTGAATTTCCTCCATCGGCGATTCGATCCGCAAGTTCTCAGGTGGATTGCCTCCATCGGCGATTTGATCCACAAGCTCTTACAAGCTTTGGTGTGGATTGCCTCTATCGGTGACTATATCCACAAGCTCTTGTGTGGATTTCCTCCATCGGTGATTCTATCCACAACTGCATGAGATTCAATGTGTGGATTGCCTCAATCGGCGATTCGATCCACAAGCTCTCATGTGGATTGCCTCTGTCGGCGATTCTATCCACAAACTCATGAGCTTTGTATAAAAGTATTTGTCATAGAATATCAAGTCGCATGATATTCTCCAAATACTCAGAGTAATGGCCTACCAACATCAAGTCAACATGATGTCCACCAAATACTCAAAATTTTACAAAGATATCATATAATGATATCAAGAGCATTGGCCTGCAGAATATCAAGTCACATAATATTCACCAAGTGCTTAGAATAATAGCCTACCAACATCAAGTCAACATGATGTCCACTGAGTACCCAAAAATTTTACAAAGATATCATATAATGATATCAAGAGCATTGGCCTGCAGAATATCAAGTCGCATCATATTCACCAAGTGTTCAGAGTAATGGCCTACCAACATCAAGTCAACATGATGTCCACCAAGTAATCCAAAAAAAAATGTCCATAGGTAATGTGCACTTACCATAGGAACATTCATATCATCTATCATGATTTGTTTCAGCCATCATAAGATGTCTATCATGATAGAAGATCAAGTTATTGTAAGATCATCACCTTATAATAACTTTAACAATTACAAGTGATAATGATTTGGAAGTTGTCACTTCCTCATGATTTACACAGGGCCCAAAATAACATAAATATTTCCATTAATACAATAATCAATTATTACAATTATATCAAGTTTACCTTAGAAGTGTTCCACCTTCATCAGTGAACTCCCTCTTAATCACAATATTTCAGAAGTCCTTTAGAATACAAGTTTCTTTGAATGCAAATCTAAATTACTGGCTTCAGCAAGGGAAGCCTGAATTTTAAGCCTATTGGGACATTTAAATGCAGTGTGACCATACTTGTCACATCTATAACATTGTATTGTGGAGAGGCCTCTAGATTTCTTGAATGATTTGTTACCATTAGAGTTCATGCCCTTTTTCCTTTTGAATTTAGTAGAGAGAATTTTAATGTCTTCATTTGTGGATTCCTTGTTGATTCCTCTAGATATTAGATTACATTCTTCTTGAATGGAGTCAGCTTTTAGTCGATCAAACTTGGGAAGTTTGGAGCGAGCACTTATTCCTTGTTTGAAGTTTTCCCATGACATCGGGAGTCCATTTAGAGTTACCATAGTCAACTCTTTATTATCATAGATGTGGCCAATTATTGAGAGTTGCTTTCTTAATTCTATTATCCTCATAAAGTGTGAGGTGATGGTCTCTCCTTTATTCATCTTAATATTAGAGAGTTGATTTTTAAGAGAGAGAATTCTAGTAGTGTTGTTGATCTCAAACATGTTTCCAAGAGCTTTGAACATTTCATATGCGGAGTCTAGCTTTGTAATAATAGGTAGTAGATGATATTTTACTCCATCAACTAATAGCTCCATTGCTTTGGTATTGTCTTTTTCCCATTTATTCTCCTCGTCATTCTCATTAGATTTAGGAGGATTTTCTACAATTGATTTTAATTCATTCTTTCTTAGTATTAGCATCATTCGTAGTTTCCAAGATTCAAAATTTGAAGCACCTTCAAGTCTGTCTTCRAGTCTRATTCCATTYRCCATTTTGTAGGTACAAKATTCTCAAAAAATATATAAAAAATCTGATCTTAATCTCTTTTCAATTTAATCAGATCTTCCTTCAAGCGGTTAGGCTTTAACAAAGGAACCTTGCTCTGATACCATGTTAAGTTTTAGATTAGGATATATGACTTTTAATTTTCATTTCAAAATCCAATATATATATATATATAATCACAATATGTATACATATATTTATTATTAATATAATAACAAATATATATAAACATATATAATATGTTGATTGCCTGAATAAGACTTGTATTGTATTTACCTTATATACTTGTCTTTGTTTGATCTACAAAATGAATATTTATATGATGGAGGAAAGTTAGTATAGAGACATGTCTCTATGAGGAGACATGTCCCTATATTAACGTGCCTCTCAATAACATAGATTGCAGATTAATAAACCAATCATGCTGACCGGTTGATGCATGAAACAATACACGCTACTAATGAAATGGTGCGGGTTAAATAACCAATATCGTATGGTTATTGAACAGACAACATATACTATGTCATAACCGATATTAATCGGTAATCATAACCAATGCAACTCGGTGCATATAGTATGTTAAATCAAACCGATATTAATTAGTGATAATATTGAAGCCATTTCAATATCAATAGTGATTGCTTGTAAATCAATGAACTTTGTGATCGATTAAGATATACGATCATTAATCATTTTGATAATCAAATTTATATTTGATGTTATTCGATCAATGTAATTTAATCAATCAGAAATATTAATAATATGGGAAGACATCAATTATAATTCTCTTAAATATTAATAAATGTATATGTATCAATATATATAATAATATCAGTTATTATTATATATATTTTGGTATGTATATATGTATGCATAATTTGATCTTTTCTCATAATATTAATATGATATCTATTTTATCAGGTCAAAGCTAAAAACATCAACATATATCACTCAATCTAAATATATCAAAGAGATACTAAATTTTTTTGGAATGGAAGAATCCAAACTAGTGAGTACACCCATGGCTACTGGACAGAAGCTGACAAAAGATGATGACACAAAAGAAGTGAACCAAACATTCTATAGATCAATGATTGGAAAACTATAGTATGTTATACACAGTAGACCTGATATTTCCCTAGTTGTTGGAATTGTTGTAAGGTTTTTTTCTAATCCCAAGGAAACTCACATGATGGTAGTAAAATGGATTCTAAGATATTTGAAAGGAACTGACGACTATGGTCTATACTACAAAAAGAATGACAAGTTTGAACTCATAGTTTACACTAACTCTAATTGGGTTGGAAATGTTGATGATAGGAAAAGCACTACTGGTGGAGAATTTATTTTAGGAAAGAGATTGATCTCCTATAAAAGAAAGAAATAGAACTACACCTCACAATCTACAGCTGAAGCTGAGTATGTGGCAGCAACAGTTAACTATTCTAACATTGTGTGGTTAAAGATACTACTAGAAGGTATGAAGGAAGAAATCACTGAACCAGTTGTCATATATTGTGATAACATGAGTGCTATTAATATTTCTATAAATCTTGTTATGCACTAAAAGACAAAGCATATAGCTATCAAGTATCATTACTTGAGGGAGCTAGTTTAGAATAAAGAAGTGAGACTGGATTATGTGAACACTAAAGAACAATTAGCAGACATATTCAAAAAAGCACTACCCAACGATGCTCATGAGTATCTATGAGGTAAATTGGGGGTGATTCCCCTAACTGAGGCTAATTATGTTTTGTATGGTACTGTTGCATCAAATATTACATTCTGAATATTTGACACATTGATGCACAGTTAGTCACACTTTAGGATGCTAGCTAAAGTTGTGAAGATGAATAAGGACAGAAAAGAAAAATTAGCCATAATCAAGATGAAAGGATCAACATGATACTGAAGATCTACATGATAATGATATCAACGTCTTTGGCATTGTTGTCAAAGAGGGAGAGATTACCTATAAAGAGGGAGAGATTGCTGAGAAGGAAAGATTACAAAGAGGTAGAAGTTAATATTGAAAACATTGAAGTGATTATCTACTCAGAGGGAGTCTATAGATGATTAGACATAGATGATTATAGTGTGATTACAGACAAAGAGGGAGAAATGTTTTACAGATAAGAATCATAATGAAGCTAAAGACATTAATGAAGATTCATTCATATCAAGGAACATAGGTGAATTTTTTTTTGGATTGGTTGGTAACTATTCTTGTTAAATCATTGTTTTAATATTTTTTGTTGCCATCAATGCCAAAGAGGGAGATTGTTGGAAAGTGACAATGCAAGCAATTGTTATTTTGTCATTGATGTCAAACCTTTACTGGTGAGACTATTGTTATCTGTTTGAGTATCACATCTATTCTTGATGAAGAAGATTTAACAAGAAGACCAAGTGAATGGTTGAGTTAAGGAAAATAAAAGGGTACTTGATCAGTTGGCACTCTGGCAAAGTAAATAGTTGTTTATCTTTCAAAGATAGTTTTTCTGGCTGTTCTGTGCCAAGCAAAGTTGCTTGTGCCGAGAAAATTTTCTTGTGCCGAGCAAAGTTGTTCGTGATGAGAAAATTTGTTCAATGCCGAGCACCATTGAAATTGCCAAATGGAAATAATGATGTTGGCCGACTTATAGTAATTGGATTAATGATGAGATTTGAGATCTCTGGCCGGCTTAGTTAATTTTATTGGGATATGTAATGTTAATTAAAGATTGATCCATGTCATTTAATGTATGGGTAACCAAAATTAATGCATGGTTTCAAGATTTAATTAGATACTACTTTGGAGAAGTAAATGTAATGCAAAGATGGAATGATCCATTGGATCTGACCTAACTTAAGATCTATGATCTTGTTTAAGTGGAAAAATATTTATTTGACCTAAACATAGAGGTATATGATAACCTCAAGGAGTTATTCATTTAGTATGAAAGAGGTGTACATCTGAATGTGAAGTGGATGTGTATGCAAGAGGTTTACATACTTGATTTACTATTTGGCATGATCTAGCAGAAAAGGTTGAATACAAAAGTAGAGAGTTGCATGTGTCATTGCTTGACAAATTTCCAAGTAGATTAGAAGGTTGAAATGACAATGCAGGCTATCCAGTAAGTTAACATGAGAGCTGTAATTGGATCTAAATTTGCAAAGTAAGTTGTATGTATCAGATCACAACTGTTGATTACTTTCTAACCATTGTATCAGTTAAAATCCTTTAAACAAGGTTGACCTAACAGTCATTTGTATAAACCCTCTAACAAGATGACATTCAGGTGGAATGTTCTAAGTCCTCTAACAAGACCACTCCTAACAGGGTGATTAAATCCTTTAACTAGGTCACACCTAGCAGTGTGTTATTGTAACCTTTAACAGGGTTGGCTCCACACAAGGCTCACTTCAGAAGAGTGAAAACTTGGTAGCATGTTGTTGGTGGTTTTTCCCATATTGGGTTTCCACATTAAATACTTGTGTCAACTTGTGTGAATGCTTATGGTTTGTTTTACTGTTATGTTTCTACAAGCTAATTTCAATTAACAGTAAACTACATGAATAAGTTGTTGACATATGCTACTGCTTTCGAGTAGATCTAAAATATAGAAATTTTTATTTGCTACATCTAGACCTGAGGATAACTAATTCACCCCTCCCCTCTTAGTTATTCTAAATTCATTCTAACACTTGCATCTTATGCTGATGATGAAGGTCTTGTTGATCATGATGCATATTTTGAAAACCTTAGCAAGATTTCTCCAAATACCCAAACTCTAGTTGTTCCTCCATCCTACCCCATCATGTCTATATCCTATTCCAATGATGATGAAGGTCTTTTTGATCATGATGCATACTTTGAAAACCTTAAAAATCTCTCCCTTGCATCTTATGTTGATGATGAAGGTCTTGTTGATCATGATGCGTACATGGAAAGCCTTAACAAACTTTCTCCAAGCATACTCCAAGCTCTAGTCATTCCTCCAAACTATCCCATTAGGCCACCATGCATACCCACTAGCACTCCTTATCATACCTTTGACAAGGGAAATCCTTCTTATCCTCCATCCACATCTCCTTCTTATACATACATGCCTCCATCTTATCCTATGGTCATATGCCAACCTTCTTCTTTTCACAAAAACACTAGTAGCTACATCCCTAATCCCTATCCACCATCTCATTATCCTGAAACCCATGCTCAAATCCCTAATCCTAGCCCTCCATTTCCTCCAAACCATCATCATGATCCCCATGCTATTACTAATCTACCATGCACTCTATCTTACCTATCTACCCCATCTTATCTCACTCTACCATCTCCAATTCCTACCTACATTAACACATATTCCATACCCTAATCTATCCCTCCTCTCCCATTAGTTAGTCAATTAAGTTTACAAGCCATTGCCACACTGACCTATGTGAACTATCTAGCCATACCATCTCCTACATCCAACTCTACACCATCATTTAACCATACAAGTTCACAAGACATTGCCACATCTTCATATGTGGACTACCCTAACTTCCCACCATCTATGCCTATAGATTCTCCATCTCTGATAGGTAAGTCTCCAATGAGTTTGACAAGGAAGATAGCAGAAAATCGATCTCTTCAAGAGTCACATTATATCACTCGCCCATGGGAAAAAACTAGTGATGAAGCCCTTCCATCTCCCATCCCCATCATCCCCCCTCCATCTCCCACACCTATCATTTCCCTTATGAATCCCATACTTATTGATCCTCTTCCACCCCTCACACCCAGCATTCCTCTTCCATCTCCTACACCCATCATTCCTCTTCCATCTCCCACACCAATTATTTTCCTTCCAGATCTCATACTTTTTAATCCTGTTCCATCTCCCATATCTCTTATTTCCCTTCCCAATCTCATAATTTTTGATCCTCTTCCATCTCCTAGAACCATTGAAGTCCCCTCATCGATTGAATTCATCCAATCTTCATCCCCATCTTCTCCTCTTGACACTATCCATACCCCATCCCATGAACCTCAAGCATTGACCCCTCTTCCCTCTCTAACAAAATCACCCATTCATCCATCCAACCCATTTGAATAATCTCCCATTCATCCATCCCCTCCCTTTGCAGAATCCATCCATCCATCCAAATCATTTGAAGAATCCATCCATATATCCCCCATCACACCATCACCATCAATCCAATCATGTCACGACCTTGTCCAAAAGCATGTTGAAGTATCCATTGACTTGATTGATGATTGTATCATTCCATCCACTCCATATCAAGATCCTAAAATCGCCCTCCATCCCTTACCTAATCCATCCACTCCACTTCCTAATACATTTCCCTTCACTCCTCCATCTCAAGATCCTATCCTTCCATCTAATCCAACTCTAGATCCATTATCCTCTCTGAGTCAAGATCCAAGTATCCCATCTACCCCACTTCCTAATTCATCCACTCCTTCAAATCAAGATCCTCCTACTCTACCTCTTCCATCTCAAAATCCATTACCCCATTTGAGTCAAGATCCAAACTATCCCACCACCATTACTCTATCCCCTTGGTCCAATTACATTCATTTGTGGTGGTCCACTTAAAGCAGTATAAATAAATTTCATGTCCACCATTTACACTCCTCTTAATAATGGACTCGCATCCTGTTCCCTAGGAAAGAAGTAACCTATCATGGATCAAATGCTAAAAAAATGGAAATATCTAGGCAAAGGATTAGGCCTAAATGAGCAAGGTATACTGGAGCCCATCTCTATTAAAAGACATCCACAATTTTGTGGTATTGGTTATGCACCTAGAGGTCCTTCATCCAAAATTTTTGGTACAACTAAAGAAAATTTCAAGAGTGCTTTCAAACCCTCCATTGCATCTTCCTATCATCCCTCTAAAGCATATAACACCATCCCCCCTCCTCTATCCTTGAAACCCAAGACAACCTACCATATTCCTCCTTCATCCTCTCAATCCATTTTGGGCCCCTATGTCCCTAAATCTCATCCCACATCTTATCCCACTCCTTCCTTCATCCATCAATCCCATATAAAAAATCCCACCACTTACATTCCCAATCACGATCAACAAAGGAACATACCCATGCACTCCATCCACCATCCTACATCCACCACTCCATCCATATTTCTTCCATCTCATGCAAGTTCCCATATCAATTCCAGTAATACTCACTATAATTTGGATGCCACATCAACAATGCATAAAGAAAAGTATCCACTAAAAGCTAAAGATTGTCATGTCCCCTCTAAATGACATGTTCAAGAAAAAGAAAATCCAATGAAAGCATTCACTACATTTCAAAGGCCACAAAGGCCCACCAAAGCAAAAGCAAAAACTATGTGGATCCCAAAGCAAAAATATGACATACATCTACAAGAAAAATCCATTATGCCATCCAAGGTTACTAAACCTCTAGCTGAGCATTCCTTTCCTCCATCTTCAACATCTATTTTGGGTCCTTATGTCCCACAACTTCCTACCATGATTCCTACATCACATCCATAGCTACCATCTTCTTCATATTCACTCTTCCCACATCCCTCGCAACATGTGCCAATGTTGATCCTGACAGCATCCCCCTACCCCACTCACTTTCCATCATTTTATCCAAATACTTCCAAATATCATATCCCTTTTCCCACATATCCCTCTGCATAACCATCTTATCCTTGAATTTTCATAATTCACTCATCCCACATAAATTTGTACCAACATATTGTTATCAACACCAAAAGAAAAAGCAGAAAAGAAAAGCAAAAGAAGAAAAAAAAAAGAAAAAAAAAAGAAAAAAGAAAGAGAAATCAATTCGTCCACTGGTGAAAACTTGGCAAACAAGTTCCTTGGACAAGTACCATGATGAAAACCTAGTAAGTAGGCATCATGTGTAGTTCCTCCATCCAGTTTCTCTTCACACTTGGGGGCAAGTTCCTTCTGGCCACCATCCATCTACCATCCATATCCTATCTTTTCCTTTTCACTTCCTCCATCCTCTTCTGGATCTTGATGAGAAATATATAGGCCACCATATCTACATTATTTTGGACATCTTTGGACATTCATCTCCCATCTCCCATCTTTATGGACCCATCCTTTTATCCACCCATCCTTCCTTCCATATATCCCCCTCGAAATGCTTCCTCCCATGCATGACCTATCCTAAGTGGGGGCATTTTGTTCCTTGGTAACGTAGTCCTTCAAGACTTTCTCATATCCACCTATCATTTCCCAATCCTCCTCTCCTATCCACAATCCTTCATCTATCCATCCATTCCTCTACCAAAATCCTTCCATCCAACGCTTCCCTCTCTGCATTCCCCAGCGTCTCCTCCATCTTCCAATTCCTCCTTTCATATATCCCATCACTTGTTTTTTCCCTTGTCATTGGTGTCTATCTCTAGGCTATCCTCATGCACCCAATGCCACCCATTCCAATCCTACTTCTCCTCGTAACTTACCATTGCATGCAAATCCTATCGACATCCTAAAGCTATCGAAAGTCAAGAAGCAATCAGCCCATCCAAGCACACCCTTAGCCTTGCTACAAGATTTGATCACAATCCACTCATCATCATTGGGATGCTTCCTTTACAATCCTTGTGTTTTCTTTGGGATTATATCATTCCCACATCTAGAGAACCCATCCTCTATTCCTCTATCTTGGCCTTTTTGGCTTAATCGGGGCAACATCATGCATATCAACCTCATCTCATCCATTCTCCCTGAGCTTTGGTCCTATAAAAATCTTGTCTGTGCTAGTCTAGTCTTGAATATGGTATCACTTGTACATTTCCCACTTCCTTGGTCAATCTCCTTGCAGAAAGTGATCCAATCCCATTCCAAATCCTGTGCTTCAACAAGTTCCTTATGACGAAATCTTGTTTCAACAATTTGATCATCATCACATCTTTTGGCCAATCAGATACACACTTGACATCTCCATGGAAATGGGTCGTGGAGGATGTATCCTTCCTCTTGTTGACCTAAATCCAATCATCTTTTTGGAAATGGGTCCTTGAGGATGTACCCTTCCTCTTGTTGACCTAAATCAAATCAACATTCCACATCATTTGATTTCTTTGGAAAAAGGCATCTTGTTATTGAAATTTTGATCTTGAAATTTGATTTTTATTATTGGTTATCATTCATGATTCTTTCATTTAGTCTCCTCCTCAAAGTTTCCATGATTCTTTATATCATGGTATGCTGCAAATGGATGCACCTGCGGAAGGGAACTTGATCTCTTTCTTTTTTTCCTGTGAGTCAGTTGGATATGACCCTTGCATGTATGTAATCCATTTGGGTTTGCATGCTACACTTGGGGAATGTTATTTTCTTGTGGGATTTTCCAGCATCATTTCTGCCATGGTCTCTCCGGTAGTCATGTGCGATGTTGGGGCAACCCCCGTGTGTTTTTTGTGTTAGTCCTATGCATGTGGTACAACGTCACCTTGGTTCTTCATACCCTGGTGCATAGTATCATATGCTATATCAAAATAAGTGCTCAAATACATGCTGGTATTCCTTCGTGGAATACCCCTCGCTCAAGCTTCAAGATAATCTCCCCCATCCAAATCCCCTTAGAAAAATCCCAATCCTCAGCAATCCTATCATCCTAATCCTACCATCCCAATAGTAATCCTAATCCTACTATCCCTTTATCATGCAAAAGATTTGTGTGCTCATCTGTGGAGATAACCAGACTTAGTGTGAATCTCAAAACACCTAGGATCATCCCTCCTTCTGAGTTTAGCTATTGTTTTCCATTGTTATAATTGAAAGTTCAAACTAGACTATCTTGATCGTTATCTTAGTTTCAAATCACATCATCATCAATGGGTCCTTGTAGGATGTATCCTTCCTCTTGTCCAACCTAATCAATAATTATCAACAGCTTTCTTAAGTCCAATCATATCCTATCTTCATCATAGATCAAGAGAAATCAAACTTTCTTCCTAGAAATTACCCTTGTCAATACAAGAAACTCAAACTCTCTTCGAGAGGTTCTTCCTTTTTTTTTTCTTTATATCACTCACTTTGGTTACATCCTGGATAACATCATGTCTTTTACACCCCATGGGGGTCTAAAGCTATAATCCCATCCCCAACATGAATCCTTCATCCTAGCAACAATCCTATCCTACCAATCTAAATCCTTCCCCCCAGCATTCATCCTGATCCTACTGCTCATCTTTCATCCCTGATGCAAACTTGAATCTCCCATCCCTCATTCTTCTATCCTCCTTTCTTCTTTTCTTTTCCTAATCATTGTCTCTCTTGGTCGTATTTTCAAGATGCCACCAAGGCTTTGCATTTTCTCCTTGTCACCCTCTCAAGGGGGCATCATCCCTAGCCAAATTCTATCCTACATCATCACTTTGGGGAAACTTTGTTGCCTACGTCCACATCTTCACGTTGTCTATTGTTTTAAACATCTTCGAAATAGTGTTATTCTAACACTATGTCAAAGAGGGGAAAAATGTAGACACATAAATCTGATTAACACATCTAATCATATTTAGTGCCTTCTAGGACATATCAGCTAAGTAATTAAACATTACCTAATTGACCTATGTCATCCCCTAGCCCTAATTAATTCAATTAATTGGCTATAGTC
>MU227084.1:36646-60193 GCA_018584345.1 Thuja plicata
TTGAATGAATATGTTATTTATGTAATTCAATTCATTAATATTCCCTTTAACCCCTAACCTAACCTATCCCAACCACCTAACCTTGAGTTCTAAATCAACCCAACCTCTTCACACATGCTAACCTAACCAATCCCAACCACCTAATCCTAAGTTCAAACTAATTCCAACCTCTTCACCCTTACTAATCCTATCTTAAACCCTAACCCTAATCCTAAATTATTCCTAATGATGTCACATTCCAAATCCAATCCCTTCCCCAAAGTCAACAATCTCAAGCCTAGCCTAGCCATATGCATTTAAGGCTCTTACACCATAAATGCCTCTTACATCCCTCATTTAGGCTCTTACACCCTCTTTATGAGCCTTATATTTTAGAGGCTTCTTGGTCCATTTCCCTAAATGGTCATATTCCTCCCTACTTTCAACCCAATCCCCTTGTGACAAGTGTCAAAATTTGATGCACTTGAAGAAGCACAATCCATGTGCTCTCTTCTAGTGGCATCTGGACCTCTCTTCAACTTTGCATCCCGACCCTTGATTCCTCACCCATTTTCTATAAAATAAACCTCATTCCTTCATAAATTAATCCACCTTCCATGTAGAGTTATAATGCTATTTTGATAGAAAATCATAAATCCATCTTTTAGAGAAGAGTTATAATGCCAGTTTGAGATCACAACTTGAAGCTTGAAGCACATCCATGAGCACACATCCACAAAAAATGGACAAATCTAATGAACAAAATGGAGTTGGAATGAGCTTGTAGGAGATTTGCACTTTCTTCATTTATCTTATGTCAAGTTTTGATTTTATGTCTTAGCATGTATGGAGTTTAGATTATTAGTTGTTGAGTGTTTTAATTCGTTATTATGCTCCCTTACTTCTAATTTTCATAGCTCACGAAGAGGAATGCTAGGTGCGAGGGATGGAAGAGGATCAATAAGTATGGGATTAGTGAGGGGGAATGATGGGTGTGGGAGATGGAAGGGCTTCATCACTAGTGTTTTCCCATGGGTGAGTGATATAATGTGACTCTTAAAGAGATGGATTTTCTGCTGGCTTCCTTGTGAAACTCATTGGAGACTTATGTATCAGAGATGGAGAATCTATAGGCGTAGATGGTGGGAAGTTAGGGCAGTCCACATATGAAGATGTGGAAATGTCTTGTGAACTTGTATGGTTGAATGATGGTTTAGAGTTGGATGTAGGAGATGGTATGGCTAGATAGTTCACATAGGTTGGCGTGGCAATGACTTGTGAACTTAATTGACTAACTAATGGGAGAGGAGGGATGGAATGGGGTATGGAATATGTGTTAATGTAGGTAGGAATAGGAGATGGTAGAGTGAGATAAGATGGGGTAGATAGGTAAGATAGAGTGCATGGTAGATTAGCAATAGCATGGGGATCATGGTGGACATGAAATTTATTTCTGCAAAGGGAAAAATGAATTAAAACACTCAACAAGTAAGGGATAAATTTATTTATGCAAAGGGATAAATTTCATGTCCCATTGAGCATTCCAGAATGTGAGCTATGAAAATTAGTAGTAAGGGAGCATAATAAAGAATTAAAATACTCAACAACTAATAATCTAGACTACATACATGCTAAGACATAAAATGAAAACTTGACATAAGCTAAATGAAGAAAGTGCAAACCTCCTACAAGATCATTCAAAATCCATTTTGTTCATTGTATTTTTCCATTTGTTGTGGATGTGTGCTCATGGATGTGCTTCAAGCTTCAAGTTGTGGTCTCAAACTAGCATTATAACTCTTCTCTAAAAGATGGATTTATGATTTGCTCTCAAAATAGCATTATAATTCTACATGGAAGGTGGATTAAATTATGAAGGAATTAGATTTCTTTTACTGAAAATAGGTGAGGAATCAAGGGTCATGATGCAAAGTTGAAGAGAGGTCCAGATGCCACTAGAAGAGAGCACATGGATTGTGCTTCTTCAAGTGCATCAAATTGTGACACTTGTCACAAGGGGATTGGGTTGAAAGTAGGGAGAAATATGACCATTTAGGGAAATGGAAATGGAAGCCTCTAGAAGTTAAGGCTCATAAAGAGGGTGTAAGAGCCTTAATGAGGGATGTAAGAGGCATTTATGAAGGTGTAAGAGCCTTAAATGCATATGGATAGGCTTGGCTTGAGATTGTTGACTTTGGGGAAGGGATTGAATTCCTAATCCAAAGATTAAGAATGTGACAATATTAGGGAGAGTTTAGGATTAGGGTTAGGGATTGAGATAGGATTAGCAAGGGTGAAGAGGTTGGGATTAGTTTGAACTCAGGGTTAGGTGGTTGGGATTGGTTAGGTTAGCATGTGTGAAGAGGTTGGGTTGAGTTAGAACTCAAGGTTAAGTGGTTGGGATAGGTTAGGTTAGGGTTAAAGGGAATATTAATTAATTGAATTACATAAATAACATATTCATTCAATAATAGGGAAAAAGGGTTTTAATTAATTATTAAGCTATTAGTTGCTTTTAGTAATTAATCATGACTATAGCCAATTGATTGAATTAATTAGGGCTAGGGGATGACATAGGTCAATTAGGTAATGTTTAATTACTTATTTGTTATGTCCTAGAAGGCACTAAATATGATTAGATGTGTTAATCAGATTTAGGTGTCTACAAGTACCATTTACATTTTTGTCATTCGGCCTTGGTACAAGTGTCCAAGTCTTATTCTTCTCAATCTTTTCAATTTATTCATTCATGGCTTGTATCCAGTCTTCATTGTCTAAGGCATCTTTTACTGTTTTAGGCTCAAAATCACATAACAAGCATGTTTCTTATCTCAATTTTCTTCTTGTCATAACTACAAAATTCTTAGATCCTATGATTTGATCAGGTTTATGGTGCCTCCTTACATACTTTTCTAGAGTAGGTTCTTTTTCTTCTTTAGATTGATCATTCACGTTTAATTCAGGTTGATTCTGTGACTCAACATCTCCATCAGATAGCTTGGCAATTACCTCCTATTGCCTGACAACATCGTTCTGTTACTCGGCAGGTGCTATCTGTTGCTCGACAATATATTTCTTAGGCTCAGGTAATTCACTAGAATCTTCCTCATCCATATAGACAAATGATTTGTAAATTTTAGGTTCCTGTGTGCTTTCAGCTTCATTTCTTTCTGCATATTCATCAATTCTAACATTTGTACTTTCCACTATTTTGTTAGTGTTAGAATTCAAAGACTTGTAAGCTTTACTTTTAGTTGAATAACCAAGGAATATGCCTTCCTCACCTTTAGCATCAATTTTTCCATTTCTGTTATCCTTTAGTATGAAACATTTTCTTCCAAAAACTTTGAAATATCTTACATTAGGTGCATACCCATACCATAGCTTATAAGGTGAGGCATTAGTACCTTTCTTGACTTTTACTCTATTTAGGGTACAGAGTGCTGTACTTATAGATTCTCTCCAATATTTATGTGCAAAATTTTTCTCCATCATTAGTGTTCTGGCACACTCCATGATAGATCTGTTTCTTCTCTCAGTAGTACTATTCTATGGTGGTGTCCTAGGCGTGGATATATATATATTTTTATCCCTTGGTCATTGAAAAACCTATTAAACTCATTAGAAATAAAATCACCTCCTTTGTCAGATCTTAAAAATTTTAGGCTATTACCTATCTCCTTTTCAACTTTTTCCAAGTACCACTTAAATAATTGGAATGCATCCGATTTTTGTTTAAGAAACATAACAGTCATCATTCTTGATTAATCACCAACAAATAGAATAAAGTATCTATCTCCACAGTAACTTTTATCACCAATAGGACCACAGAGGTCAGTATGAACTAATTCCAGAATTCCCTCAGAAGTACAAGTCTTGCTTTTGAAACTAGATTTAGTCATTTTCCCCAATTGGCATTGCTTACACATTGAATTTTTAGGTTTCTTTAATTTAGGCAGCCCTCTAACCTTTTTCAATTTGCTTATGCTTACCAAGTTATCAAAGTTTACATGAAACAACATTTTATACCATAACCAAACATCATTATATTGTGCAAACAAGCATGTCTCATCAGCTAAGTCCAGATAGAAAAAGTTACCTTTTGTTTGTTCTCCACTTCCAAATAATTCTCCAGTGGCATCATATATCTTTGTCTTCTTGTGATGTAATTCAACTCTGTAACCAGAAGTATTCAGCCGTGCAACACTTAATAAATTATAATTAAGATCATCAACCCAATATACATTGTCACATCTGATCTCGTCAGTCAAGTTAATTGATCCTTTCCCTTTAACAAGACATGGTGCATCATTACCATATTTAACATAACCACCTTTACACTGATTTAAGATTTCAAATTTATGTTTATCACCAGTCATGTGATGTGAACAACCACTGTCAATGATCCAACAGTCACCTTTACTCATATAAGAAATTAGTGCAATTTTCTCATCATCATCAGAACAATCTTTCATAGCAACATACACAACTTCTATATCACTTTCATCAGAATTGTTAGATTCACTGTTAGAAGCTTCTTCATCTATATAACAAGATTTATTACCTTTTTCTTTGCAATCTTTATACTTTCTGAAGTCTCGGTCATCCTTTCTATGTTTATACTTGATGTCTTGGTGTAGGAGCACACCTAGCTCAAACCTTTAGCTCTTTATTTTTGGCATGTACTAAATCTAGCCAAGTCAAGAGAGTTTGTGTGGACCTTAGAAGGTCATTTGTTTTTCCCTAAGATGGATATGACTAGGTCAATCCATGTCTAGATAGGTTGTTTAGTTGGTTTCCTTTAGTTGTGTGTGTGTGAGGTAGTTTGTAAGCCTCTATAAATCCAACCAAGGCATAAGGAACTTTGGATAAGCTTCTTGGTATCATTGGCACTTGACCACCATTAACAACTCAGTCACCATTAGCAACTCAACCAACATTGGATCTTGGTTTGCATTACTATTGCTCAACAAATTTAGTTGTAATAGCCCGTGAAAAGTAGATCTTGTCTTTTGTTGATAGTATGGTCAGTTGTAATGGCTCCTGAAGAGATGCTTGTGAATATGTGGAAAGTTATAGTCATTCCAATGAGAGGATGGTTATTAATAACATCCCAAGCCTTTTTTTGGAGATCTAGAGGTAGAGATTGTAGAAGAAGAGAAGCTATAGGAAAAGTTACAGAGTTGCAAATTATTATATTGTTTTGCTTTGTTTCTAGTAATGAGAAGTTGCAAACTGTGTGTTTAGTGGATATCAAGTTTCTTTGTGGTTCCTTTTGCATGAAAGTAGATTAGTTGCTTTATTTTTGGTTTTGCAAGATGTTAGTTATTCACACATTCTGAGTTGTAACCATTAATGGCCCCTCAAGATTCCTGAATCCATGGTGAGAATCATGTGTTGGGATGGAACTCGAGAGGAGCCCTTGTACATAATTTCCTTTTTGTTTTTGGTAGGAGAAGAAACAGGTGTGAATCTAGAGATCTTACCCTAGGAAAGCTTGGTAATAGTCCAGCTAGGGAAGAGAATGAAAAAAATGTTCTGAAAACATTGGTTGAATGAATCTATTTATGTAGGTTTAGTGAGGAGAAGTTGATTAGCATGTCGACAGGACCGAGTCTTGAAGAGAAGGTAAAGCTAATAGGGACTCACCTCAGTTTAGGGTTATGAACACCCTAAGAGATATATGAGAAAGATCTTAGAGAAGAGCCAAGATGGTTCTATAGCAAGACCAAGATTATTGTCCACATCAAATTGGTATCAGAGCCTAAATTGATTGGGCTTGTGGTAGATGTTCCAACTGACAATATCAATAGGTGAAAACAAGATTTTCACCAATGCAGAGCTTGCAAAGGAAGTGGATGAGCAAAAGAGAGTGATAGAGGATCAAAGGGAAAGGAGTAGACTCCTTGAAGAAGCCCTAGATGAGATGAAGGTAAAATTTCAAGAAGTTGCAGATGCAACTAAAAGTAGAGATGAAGATGAAGTCAACAACAACAAAGGGAAGTAGAAAGTTGATGAAGAAGACTTGATACCTGAACCATACCCTCCAATGAGTGAGGATCCATATCTAAAATCTCTCAGAGCCCTAGGAGGAAAAATTCTTGAAGGAATTCCATTCTTTAATTGAAAAATGGACAGTGAACTAGTTGTGGAATTGATAGAAGGTATTGAGAATCATTTTGAATGTGAGGGCATAACTAAAGCACAAAAGGTAAAAGTTGCAAAGTCAAGGTTAAGAGGTTCAACATTAACATGGTGGAAACACCTCCAAAAAGAGAGGGAGAAGATGGGTAAGCATCAAATTTAAAATTGGAAGGCCGTGTTAAACAAGGTAAAGGAGAAATACCTACCTAATGATTATGAAATCTAGTTACACAAGAAGAGGTAGAGTTTGAAGAAAAAAGATTTGGATGTGGCTACGTATACTAAATAATTCCAAAATTTGTGCTTGAGGTCAAGAGTCAAAGAGGGTGAGAATATCAAGGTGGATAGGTATCTTGGAGGCCTAAAATGGACTATCTAAGAGGAAATCAGTTTTTGGACTCCCACAACCTTCCATAAGTGTTTCCAACTTGCATTGAAAGTGGAGGAGAAGAACAAGAAGAAATCAAAATCAAACTTCAGAGGAAGAGGCAGAGGTAGAGAAGGAAGAGGACAAGGAGGTTATGGTGGAAGAGGATTAGATTCAAGGAAGAAAAGTGAGAACAAGCTCACTAAAAATTAGGAAGGAAACTCAAATAGAGGAGGTTTCAACAAAGGTAGAGGATCTAACACTAGTTGGAGAGGAAGGAGCAGAAACAATCAAGGAAGAGGAGCATCCTACTTTGCCACCATGAAGTGCTACCACTACAATCAGCTAGGAAATCCTGCCTATAGGTGTCTTGAAAAATGTTCTACTTCTCAAGGAGGTGGAAAGAGAGTTAAATATTTCCAAGAAGAGTCAAGTTGCAGAAGCAAGCCATATGAGGTACCATTAGAATTAGAAGAATGTGAGAACCTCATGATAATGAGGACCTTAATCAAAGAGCCAAGAAAAGAAGAACCAAGCCAAAGGAGATAACTCTTTAGAGTGAAGTGCAAGATCACAGGGAATGTGTGTAGAGTCATTATTGATTCAGGCTCAACTGATAATATCATTAGTGAAGAGGCAACCACCAAGTTAAATTTGAAAAGGATTCCACATGATAACCCATACAAGGTTACATAGCTCAACAGAGGACAACATGTGTTTGTAGGAGAACAAGCATGGGTATAATTCACCATTGGAAAGTATAAAGACAAAGTTCTATGTGACATTCTTCCCATGGATGCATGTCACCTTCTACTTGGAAGGTCATGGAAATTTTATAGGCAATCCATGCATGATGGAACCAAGAATGCCTACTCATTTAAGAAAGATGGTGTGACTTTCAAAATTCAATCTCTGATAGAAGAAGGAGAGATGAAGACATCAAGCCCAAGAGTGCTCATGGTTGAGGAGAAAGAGTTCTTGAAGACTGTAGGAGAAGGAGAAGGAGTTGGATTTACTTTAGTAATGAAGCCAAAAAATGAAGTTTCTGTCAAGAAATCAGAGATACCAAATGAGGTAAAAGAAATACTTGAAGAGCATAGAGACATTGTGAATGATTGCCATCCCACTCCCCTACCTCCTAAAAGACTTGTTAGCCAGAAGATTGACTTCATACCAGGAGATACCTTACCCAACAAAGCTTCCTATAAGATGACCCCTCAACAAAATGAGGAAATAGCCAAGAAAATCATAAAGTTATTAGACCAAGGCCTAATTAGAAAGAGCATAAGCCCATGTGCAGTCCCTACTATTTTAGCACCTAAGAAAGGAGGATCTTGGAGACTTTGTACTGATTATAGAGCCATTAATAGAATCACCATTAGGTATAGTTTCCTAATACCTAGAATTGAAGACCTAATGGACTGTTTAGGGGGGAAAAGTACCTAAGAAAAATTGACCTTAAGAGTGGCTACCACCATCACGATAAATGAAGGAGATGAATGGAAGATAGCCTTCAAAACTACAGAAGGATTGTATGAATGGCTTGTAATGCCATTTGGTTTATCTAATGCTCCCTCAACTTTTATGAGGCTTATGAATGAGGTATTGGTAGAATGCATTGGTAAATTTTTTGTTGTCTACCTCAATGACATTTTAGTTTTTAGTAGAACTAAGGAGGAGCATATTAGGCATTTGAAAATTGTTTTCAAGAAATTGCATGATGAAAAGCTAATGATCAATTTGGAGAAGTGTGACTTCATGAAGCAGGAGCTTGTATATCTCAGTTTTGTTTTGTCACAGGGTAACCTCAAAATGGACCAAGAAAAGGTGGATACCATTATAAGTTGGCCTACTCCCAAGACTTCAACTAAGGTGAGAAGTTTCCATGGTTTAGCTCAATATTACAAAAATTTCATCAGACTTTTCAGTGGGATTTGTGCACCTATGTTAGACATCATTAGAGGTGGGATGAAGATAAAGTTTCAATGGACACCACAAGATGATAAAGGGTTTGAAACACTCAAGGAGAAGATAGAAGAGTTGCCTACTCTAGTTATTCCAAGATTTGATAAGATTTTTAAAGTAGAATGTGATGCAAGTAATGTGGCCATTGGGGCTATCATAAGCCAAGAAGGAAGACCAGTAGCTTTCCATAGTGAGAAGCTAAATGATGCAAAGAAGAATTACTCTTCTTATGACTTAGAGTTGTATGCTTTAGTCCAAGCACTCAAGAAGTGGAGGCACTACTTTATGCCAAAGGTGTTCACAGTATATACTGATAACCAAGCTCTTAGCTTCCTTAACTCTCAAGAAAAACTTAGTAGCAAACACATGAAGTGGGTGGAGTACCTACAAGCCTACACTTTCAATATCAAGCATAAAAAGGGAGTAAAGAACAAGGTTGCTGATGCATTGAGAAAAAGGCTGCTCACAGTTCAAGAATTTCAGCTACAAAGCATAGGTATTGATAGCTTCAAAGACCTATATGCTAAAGATGAAGAATTTGCCAAAATCTACAAGGTATGCAAGGAGTTTAAAAACAACTTTCATGGTGAGTTTTCTAAATATACCTTGCAGAATGATTTATTGTTTAAAGGAGGTCAAATTTGTGTTCCTAAAGGATCTATGAGAGAGAATTTGATTCAAGAAAAACATAATAGAGCACTTAGTCATCATTTTGGAGTCAGTAAGACTCAAGAGCTAGTCACTAGGTTCTATTTAGGCCTAGAATGAATAGAGATGTTAGACAGTATGTTGAGAGTTGTGTAGTGTGTCAAAAATAAAAGGACACATCTTCTAATGAAGGTCTTTATTAGCCATTTCCAATCCCAACTAGACCATGGGAATGCATAAGCATGGATTTTGTAGTTGGTTTGCCAAGAACAAGGCAGGGATATGACAATATTTATGTTGTTAAAGATAGATTGAGCAAGATGGCTCATTTCATACCTTGCAAGACTATTCATGATGCTTGTAACATTGCTTAGTTGTTTTTCAATGGAGTGGCAAGGATAAATGGACTCCCACTTAGTATTGTCTCAGACAGGGACACCAAATTCATGAGTCATTTTTGGAAGACCTTATGGAAAAATCTTGGCACTAATTTGTCTTTTGGATCTGCCTACATTCCAAAGAAATATGGCCAAACAGAGGTGGTCAATAGGAGTCTTGGTAAATTTCTGAGATGCCTCATAAAGGAGTATGGTGAAGCATGATACCAACTCATTGGAAAAGCTAAATATGCATACAATGATACAGTGAACAGATCAACTGGTAAGAGTCCTTTTGTAATTGTTTATGGCTTTCACCCAAGAGGGATTTTTGAGCTTAGAGAATTGAAGGAAGGAATGCATTTTAGTGGATATGTTGAAGAATTTTCTCATTCAATGAGAGATGTCCATGAAAGTGTGAGAAAGAATTTGATTGAAAATGCTGAAAAGGAAAAGCAAAAGGTGGATGCAACAAAGAGGGATGTTCAATTTCAGATTTGAGACTTTGTGATGGTACACTTGAAAAAACATAGGCTGCAAAAAGGTGCTCCTCACAATCTAAAGATGAAGAGGCTAGGTCCATGTAAGATACTTTCAAAGTATGGAAACAATGCATACATGGTGGAGCTTCCTGAAGACATTGGGTTGTCATCGGTTTTCAACATTGCAGATTTGGTAGCATACAAAGGACCAATTCAAGATGCTGATCAAAACCTTCAGGAGGTAACACAAGAGATAAAAGATCTAAAATTAACCCCCACTCCATCTATGACAACTGAAAAGATACTAGACTCAAGGGTCTACAAGAAGACTAGGAAAAAAGACTATATGGAGCACCTTGTCAAATGGCATGAAAAAAGAAGATGCTGATGCTACCTGGATTAGAGAAAAAAACTTCAAGAGGTTGGGAATTGATCCAAACATGCTCAATCCAAGGATGGATTAACCTTTCTTTTGTCTGGGGGAGTATGGTGCAGGAGCACACCTAGCTCAAACCCTTAGCTCTTTATTTATGGCATGTACTAATTCTAGCCAAGTCAAGAGAGTTTGTGTGGACCTTAGAAGGTCATTTGTTTTTCCCTAAGATGTATATGACTAGGTCAATCCATGTATAGATAGGTTGTTTTTTTGGTTTCCTTTAGTTTTGTGTGTGTGAGGTAGTTTTTAAGCCTTTGGAAATCCAACCAAGGCATTAGGAACTTTGGATAAGATGCTTGGTATAACTGGCACTCAACCACCATTAACAAATCGGCCACCATTAGCATCTCGGCCACCATTAGCAACTTGACCAACACTGGAGGTCGGTTTGCATTACTGTTGCTCAACAAATTCAGTTGTAATGACCCGTGAAAAGAGGATCTTGTCTTTTATGGACAATATGGTCAGTTGTAATGGTTCCTGAAGAGATTCTTGTGAATATGTGGATAGTTACAGTCATTCCAATGAGAGGATGGTTATTAATAACTTCCCAAGCCTTCTTTTTGGAGATCTAGAGGTAGATATTGTAGAAGAAGAGAAGCTACAAGAAAATTTATAGAGTTGCAGATTATTTTATTGTTTTTCTTTGTTTCCAGTAATGAGAAGTTGCAAACTATGTGTTTAGTGGATATCAAGTTTCTTTGTGGTTCCTTTTGCATGCAAGTAGATTAGTTGCTTTATTTCTAATTTTACAAGCTGTTAGTTCTTCACCCATTCTGCATTGTAACCATTAATGGCCCCTCGAGATTCCTGAATCCATGGTGAGAATCATGTGTTGGGATGGAACTTGAGAGGAGCCCTTTTACATAGTTTCCTTTTTGTTTTTGGTAGGAGAAGCAATAGGTGTGAATCTAGAGATCATACCCTAGGCAAGCTTGGTAATAGTCTAGCTAGCGAAGATAATGAAAACAATGTTCTAAAAACATTGTTTGAATGAATCTATTTGTGTAGGTTCAGTGAGGAGAAGTTGAATAGCATGTCGATGGGGACTGAGTCTTGAAGAGGAGGTAAAGCTAATAGGGACTTACCTCAATTTAGGGTTATGAACACACTAAGAGATCTAGGAGAAAGATCTAAAAGCAGAGCCAAGATGGTTCTGTAGTAGCACCAAGACTATTGTCCACATCATGTCTCTTCTTTCATCTTTATCATTCTTGTCAAGACATCTAGCAGCGATATGACCAACTTTGTTACATGAAAAAAATGATAGGAAGTTTACCTTTTTATTTTCCTTTTCCTTGAGATAGTCTTTTTTCCATGAGTGCCTCAAGTTCTTCTAGATCATCATTTGTAGTGTCGCTGTCACTGTTCACACATTTCTTTCTTTTCTTTGATTTTTTAAGGACCAACTAAGATTTGAATTCAGATTCAATAGCTTGTGGAGTGTAGTTATCAAAATTTGACATCTCAAATGCAATAAGTCTACCTACTAGACCTTCCAAAGTCAAATTATTATTAAGACTACATCTTAACTCTTGAATTGTAGAGACTCTAATAGCATATATAGGAAGAAGTGTTCTCAGTACCTTTCTCATACTGGTGTTATCATCAATGGTTCCCTTAGCTCCTCTAATAGCATTTACAACTTCCTTTACCCTACCATAATATTGAACTATATTTTCTCCTTCTTGCATTTTCATTTCATCAAAATTACCTCTTAAAATTTTAGATTTGGCTCTCATCACATTTGTATCTCGTCCATAGATGGTTGCAAGTGCATCCCACATATGCTTTGCATTTGTATATTTATTTATGTCTTCAAACTCATGATAGTTCAGAGATGATGCAATCTCCAACATTGCTTGATTGTGTTCCTGCTTTTCTCTTAACTGTGCAGCTGTGGAAGGTGTAGTGGGGGCTACATAATCATTTTCATCATAGTGCTTAGTCGAATCACCAATACCAGCCATATGTAATTTCATCAAACTCTTCCATGTAGGGAAATTATCTTTGTTCAACTTTGGTACCTCTTTTTTATACATCTTTATCTTTTGCTCCAAGTACCCTCAAAACTATTTTCAAGAGACCAAAGCTATGATACCAATTGTTAGAATGAATTTAGATTAACTGAGGGGGGGGGGGGGGAATCAGTTATCCTTAGGNCGGGGGGGGGGGGGGGTGAATCAGTTATCCTTAGGTCTAGATGCATGAAATTAAACTTTATACCACTTTGAACAACTCAGATCTACTTGACAGCAATAGCATAAATCAACAACATACATATGCAGTTTTACTATTCAAATGTAATCAGCTTGTAGAAACTTAATAGTAAAACACAACATAAACATTCACACAAGTTGACACCAGTATTTAACGTGGAAACACAATTTGGGAAAAACCACCAATAACATGCTATCAAGTTTTCACTCTTCTGAAGTGAGCTCTGTTAGGATCCAACCCTATTAAAGGTTATAAAACACATTGCTAAATTAGAGGACTTATAACATTCCACGTGAATGTCACCTTGCTCAAAGGATTTATACAATGACTGTTAGGTCAACCTGGTTAAAGGATTTAGACTGATATAATGGTTAGAAAGTAATCAGCAGGTGTGATCTGATACATACAAATTACTTCGCAAATCTAGATCCAATTCATCTCTAATGCTAATTTGAGTGGCCTCCATTATCTTTTCAATCTTCAGATCTGCTTGGAAATCTGTCAAGAAATCACTTTCACAGATCTCTGCTTCTCTATTCAGCCTTCTCTGCTAGATCATGCCAATCAGTCAATTAACTATGCAATCCTCTTGCATACTATTTACCACATCTGAATAACCCCTTGAGGTTATCTTATACCTCTTCATCTAGGTAAAGTAAATCTTTGCTGCTTAATCAAGATCATAGATCTTAGGTTAGGTCAGATCCAATGGATCTTTCCATCATTACATTTAATTTACTTCTCTAAAGTAGTCACTAATTAAATCTTTGATTCAGACATTAATTACAGTTACCATGCATTTAAATAGTGTGGACCAATCGTGCTTATACTCAATTAACTTTACATATCCCAATAAAATCAACTATGTTAGCCAAAGATATCAAATCTCAACTATTACCAAAATACTACTTCTTGGAGAACACTGTGTTCTTCCCCTCGGTCATCACTGGTTTCCTCAGTAATTTACTGGTGCTCGGTCATCACAGACTTGGCTTGGCATAAACTTTTCTTAGTAAACTATCATCAAAAGATAAACAATACATTACTTTTCCAATGTGCCAACTGATCAACTACCCTTGTGATTTCGCATAACTCAACCATTTCACTTGCTCTTCTTTTTATCCTTTCCTTCAAATATTCTTCATCAATCAATAGATATGGTATTTAAAGAGATAGCAATGGTCTCACCAGTTAAGGTTTGACATCAATGAAAAAACAACAATTGTTTCCATTGTAGCTTTCCAACAATAACATTGTAATTAATGCAATATCATGTCTAGCAAATATCGCCTTTATTTTTTGCCAAGTTGGTATTAATTAATGTAGACTCGGCACTCAACACTTTGGTATCAATAAGCACGTCTAGTCACATCACTGATCACACATGGAAACATAACCTAACATCCATTATTTTATATTGTTAAATGTATTACTTAAGACCATTTGATGATCCTAGATCAATGACTGAAGTTTAATTTTGACCAAAATTTCTTGAAGGAAACATAGTTTTGCAAGAAATCATTGGAATGATGACACGTATCAAGCCTTAAAACCTGTATCGTAACCATTATCTTTGATTACAACTGGTTATATATTTACGTGGGTGGTGGATAGTGCAAATGCAACTTGTATCTCATAACTTAGTAATAAATAAATGCCTTGTCAGTGACATTCTTTAACTGCAATCCACTCAACACACAGATCAATGATGTACAAATTCTTACTGATGATATTACGCATACATTTACGGGAAAGATTAACATGGAGATATGAAAGATTAAGGACAATAGATTTAAATCGCTCACATGCATAATACATTTATGGGAAAGATTTATATTAAATATTAAGGACAATGGATTTAATATGATTATAGAAAGAATAATTAATTGCTAAGTATCTGTGATCACTATCAATCAAGGGGCCAGGGCTATTTATAGAAAATCTAGCTTCTTTCTTCTTCAATTTACTTTTGGTAGATTAAGAGTCAGAGCTGCCAATGGTTAAAATTCTACCTCTGGTTTTAAGGTTTAGGTTTTTAGGTCTTTAGGCTATCATTAATTAAAGATGGACACTCCAATCCATTTGAGATACACATCCCTAGATGACCAAAAACCCTCAGAGGTTGGTGGCGGCTCTTTTATAAATTATGCTATGTTGATGTTATTGGGTTGAGAGTTCCTTGATAATGTTGACAAATACCACATCTATAGGGATATTACATCCTAGGTTTTTGCATCTCTCCTCGACCTCGGAGGAGAGAAGGTTCAAATGCTGATGCTGTTGAGAAAGGTTTTTAAAGAGAAATTCCTAGAGGATGATGTCGATGTTGCTATTTTTGTGGAATTAGGGGTGGGGATCCCTTGGCCAAGAGATATACCCAAGTTGTTGGAGCTGGGTAGAAATGTGGTTCGACAACCCTTTATGTTGAACCTCAATGATGAGAAACCGACGCGACATAGGAAATGGGCGTGGCTTGGGAGGGATTTTCTCCAGAAATTGTTTTTCCTTGATGAATTCGATGAGCCACACTACATATGGATTGAACAATTCTTAGAGATTATCCTCTCTGGAAAATTATACCCAGACGAAAGGGAAGATGAAGATCCCTCATTTACCCATTCCCGTTACCCTAGTATTTTGACAATGGACATGCAAAGCTTCACCTTTTTTTTCTTTTTTTATAGTGATACCATCATAGCATTGGTCCACTTCTAGTGCCCTAGTAGGATAGTAATAGTAGCAAGTAGCAAGTTCGCAACCCTGAACCCCCTAATTTTTGCTTTAAAATTTTGGAGGGACTATGACAATTGTAAATTTTTAGAACATATTAATGGGATTTTTTTAACTTAATTCCGGTTTTCCTTTTAAGATTTATGGGTTTAATGATTTCAGTTTCATTACTTTGCACTTAGCATCTTCTTTGTTAAAATATCGATTGACGCATTCTACTTCGATTGTATCTATCCAAATTAAAGGTTTCAATTTGCATTTTATGGGTACAAAAAAATGATTCTTAGAATTCTTTGTGATTGCAATATTTTAATTATTTTGTTTATCTGTGTATTAGACATTTAAGTATGCTTCAATAGAAATAAGGAAGTGATGGATCGGTACTTCCATTTTTAAATATGAGATTCTAAATTTTTAAAATGATTAAGTTTCTTTATCAGTCCACAGACAAAGAGAGTTTCTATTTTGCTCTTCGACTTCAATCAATTAACATTTGTTTTACCTTTCCAGTTTACTCTTAATGAATGATAATAAATTAATTTAGATCAATTTCATCAAATTAAAAATTAAATATAAAAAGTATGTGGACCGTGGTCTATAATGATAAATTATATGCCAAATTTGCCAATGTGCCATATCGATCTGTGATAATATAATTTTGATTATAATACAAATATAAATAATTGAATTCAATTCATTGTTAAAGTATGAGTTAAATATTACTCAAAATATAATTAATTGTTAAATATTTAATTTAATTTAAATTTAATAAATTTAATGATAGTGACTACCAACTACCGTTAGATTAGCACAGATCGATGATGTACAGTAAATTTTGGGATGAAAGGGAAAAGAAACCGCATTTTTGTAAACCTATTCTAGAATCATGACATGTGTCCACTCACACTGTCGGTGTCATTTGATGATGAAGTGTGAGGTGACTATGTGACTACTAGTACTGATAAGCCAAAAGTTAATGGGACCTACAACACTTGATAGTGACTACCAATGACCATTGAATGAGCATAGATCAACTGTTGAAGGTGTATTTTAGGCTAAAAGGGAAAATAATCCCCATTTTTGCAAAGCTATTCTAGAATCATGACACATGTACATTCACACAATCAGTGTCATTCGATGATGAAGTGTGAGGTGACTAGTTGACTACAAGTCTACGAGTCTACGTATGATGTACTGTACTACTTACAAGTGACAAGCCAAAAGTAAATGGGACCCGCAACATGTGATAGTTACTTCCATGACCATTGGATGAGAAATGTATCAATGAACCAAGGTATATTTAAGGCCTATTTGGGGAACGGTCACTTGTTTTTGCAAATGTCCCCCAGAAATAGGGAATGTGTCATGAATTAACACTCAACTAAGTTTAATTAAAATTAAAACTGGAGTAAAATAGTAACTTAACATTTAATAAGAAATAAGCTTAATTTTGGGTCCTAGTGACCTTAGATATTTGTAATGTCAAACAATTAAGTGACATGTTTCATATTGACCTCATATATCTAGAGAAGCAATAAAATTTAACACGAGTCATGACTGATGACTCAGTACTCATGATTGTACAATTTTAACCCAACTTTTATATTTTCTATTCTTACTAGTATACTGTATTTGAGATTCACAAAGGGGTTACAGCTTCTAGGTTGAGGATTGAGGAATGCAACAAGGTATCTCAACTCTCTACCCACTCATAGTCTGCACAAATTGAATTTTTGGGTAAAATCATGAACACCCATGTCCCACCCTTTAAATTTTTCAAATCTAGTGGTTTACTATTTAGATTGTAGTCGTAGAATTAGGGTTGAATTTTTAATCATGCCTGTAAATTGTAGCTGTCACCTGTGTAGAATTATTTGAATTTTCCTACAAGTAAATAGTAATACTAGTATACCACGGTCCACGATGGGAAAAACAAATACCAAGACTATGAGTAAAAGGAAAAGAAAGGAAATAGGGATAATATAATTCCACAAACTGATTAAAACACCAGGTTTCACTGATGAATTCCATGATATTTTTGATCCTGTTATCCATGGAAATAAGAAAATCATGGAAATTATATTTTCACTTGAAAATAAGTGGAAAGATCCAATGAAGGATTCAAAATTTTATTCGTTTAATAGAATGGTAAAGGTAACGACAAATAAAATTATTGTGTGGGTTTTTGGGTCAGCATGCATGGAGTTACCTCAAGTATTTCCTTGTACATGAATTGTCATGCTCTGCACCAAAAATTATGATGAAAATAGAAAAGAAATTGGAAATAAAAATACTCAAGAGGAAATTTTGTCGATAATCGAGACTGAATTTTTGAGTCTGTTGGACCTAAGGTTTGAAGCACAAAACTCAAACATGCACATTGACATAGTTAAGCTGGCAAAGAATTATGAAAAAATAGATACAATACATAAAGATTTGTATATTAGAGGAATAACAACCAGTTCTGGTATGGATCCAGATCATAAGCCTCCTTATGATTATGATATTTTTGTGCAATGGGTTCAGGATAGTATTTCCTTGCTAGCATTTTGTTTGGGATTGGATAGTAACAAAGAAGTGGGTGCCAACATTCTTGAAATGAATTTTCATATTCATTGTGAAAAAGAACCAGTAAAATATAATTTTGTTGAGCACATTGTTCATTTCATGAAAGAACAATTACTAATGATTAAAAGAGGTTCACATAAGACATTTAGGTCACAACCTACTTGTGCTATCTTCTTTTAGCAAAGCATTGTGCAATATTTAAGACAAACAAGCTTCAAAGTCAAGTCCAAAATGCAATATATGAATGGACACCTGAGATAAGGATGAGTCATAATAGAAGGAACTATAACAATTTTGTAGACTTATTTTTGGCACCAATGTATCATAAAATTACAGGCACTCCATTTCATAGATTGCCTATGTCTTGTAGAGGTTGCATTAAACTCAAAAGTGAAATATAATTGGCTGACTGGTACTTCATGGAAGACTACACTATGTTAAGGTTTTACAGTTCAGTGGTAGAACCCTAAAAACTTCCAATACATGTTATAGAGAGGGTATTTGCATTGGAATATGTTCTCAAAATGGAGAGAATAGATGTACTCTTTAATGGTCAGCAAAAGAAAATGATATTTTGTTCCTTTCCTTTCTCATTTGGAGGGTTCACATTTGAGAGAAGAGGATTCAAAGTGGCACAAGTTTTTTTTTTTCATTTTTTCTCTTGGCTGTTGATAGTCACTGGCAGTATGCTCCACTAAACATAATTGAAACAAAGCTTAGAGAGAATGGGAAATCCACAATAAAATTTCAACATGAGACTATACCATTGATAGAAAAATTTAAAAATATGGAGTCCTAGGACGAGGTCAAAAAAGAGATGGAACCCTTGCACCTTCATTTGTTCCAACTTCAAATCCAGTTCTACCTTTTCTAAGCACTTAGATTCAATTTGAATCAAGTGCCACTCCCACTGGTGAGGATGACATGGGTAGTACTAGTGGTTTAAAAATGTCATTAGCACTAGACATAAAACCAATGGATCCTAGAGATCAAGGTAGTGTAAAGAAGCAAAAGGTTATGACAACAATGCCAATGCTGTCTGTGACTGTGAGTCCAACAATTGCCACATCTTCAGGACAAAACCCTCTGAATAGTCCAAAAACTCCATCTATAAAGGGTAAAGGTTTTACTATTACTAATCCTCATGGTGAAATTATTAGAGCCATAGGTGGAAGCTCGTATGTATCACTGCAAGTTCTATTTAACCTTTAAAACATTCAATTGTGTCAGAAAACCCAGATTTTCATTTCAATGATTTTGTAACTAACTTTGAAAAAAAAATAGGAATAGACAAAATACTAAGACATTGAGGATGGATGTAGTTTTTGCAGCTCATGATGTAGAACCCACATCAAATAGGTTATTTCCCACATATGACCCAAACAAAGAAATGATGGAGTTCATGGTTGTTATGCCCCCAACTAGAGATAAAAATTCACTAGAGAGTTAGATAGATCCATCTAAATTTAAAGTTAGCAGCCTCCAAATGGATTTATCTAAAATTTAAAATGTGGAAAATATAAATGTGTCAAAAATGACCAACCAAGTGGTCTACAGTTCAGTGATGAAGTTGGAGAGAGAGAGAGATAAGGGAAAGCTTCAGGGCAGAATAGAAAATTTACAGGTAGACCTGGCAATTGAAAAGGAAAAGGAGAAAGAAGAAGATAACAGGTACAAAGAATTACAGAAAAGGATAAAAAAATCATCCTCTAAAGAAGCAATTGGATAGAAAGAACATATGGAGGCAAAACTGAAAATTGTGAGGGAAAAATTGGAAGAGAGCAATAAAAATCTTGAGGATGAAAAAGCCTATTCATTAAGTTTATACAAAATCATGGATAGTACGACACATGTAAACAATGAATTAAAGAAAGAATTGGAGAATAAGAGGGTAAAATAAAAATAGTGGGAAGAGGAAGGAGAGAAAATAAAAAATAGAGTGAACACCAATTGTCAAAATTGAGAGAAGAGCTAAAGAAGGCAAATAATACAATTAAAACTTATGAAAATAGCTTGAATTATCAAGTGAAAAATACAATCAAGCAAAAAAAAGGGACCTTTGGGGGGAAATAAAGGTGAGTAGTGATAGGTTGTGTGATTGGTTTGAATTGATTGAAAGTCTTAGAGATGTTTTTGGGAAGCTCAAAGAGCACATTGAGAAGAACAATTTTTTTTTTTAGAGAGAGAAAAATGCAATTTTTTTTTTTGTATCAAATCAACACAACTAGTGACAAGAATTTGGAAACCAAGGGAGTTCATGACCACATTCATGCATCAATAAACAAAAACTCTATCTTTCAAAAATGTCAAAAACTAAAGGAAGTAGAGGAAACTATTGCCTTATCTAAGACAAATCTTGCCAAGATGAATCAAACAACAACCAAAATGATAGGTCTTAGTTTCCTGAGTCCTGGTCCTAGTAACTCATTAAAAAATTTTGTTGGAAGAGAAGCTTACAAAAAAAGTTTGGATGACACAATGAGGACTAATTTAGGCAATCTTCCTCAAGACACAACTCATGAAGGCATTGCAAAGTGCATCAAACCATTGAAAATTTTTAATACAATATTGGAAGGATCATTGCTTTCAAGTCACTCTAACAAGTATGGATGGATGACAAGGTTGCAGGTCATTTACTATAACTTGACAAATATTGACCTTCCAAATGATGCAGAATGAAGCATACTAAACAAACTAGAAAAATCATCTCATCAATCATAGTATGTGAAAGTACTTTCAGTTTCAATCATCTCTATATTATTTTTCTAATGACTTGAATTGAGTTAAAAGTAACAAGTTTGAACTTTTTTTTTTAATAGGATCAATGTAGTAGATGCTATAATGCTATTGCTAATTTACTAAACCGGCCTGTCAAATCCATAAATGTACAGTTGTAGAGATGTTGTACTGGTATTGACTCTTAGTGATTTTGATTTTGAGACTTCACATTAGGAAAATTGACCTGAAGCTATTGTTTCTCCCTTGTTTCTATAAAAGAATTCAGGGTCATTTGCTAAGGGTAATGAAATTGAAATTGGGTATTGACTCTTGAGTCATAATTCATTGTCAATTCACTTTTTCAAACATAATCACACAGATTTGTGTTATTACTACTATTAATGAATGAATTGTTAAATTTTGTCATATTTTTATATTTCTCAATAAATTAATGAGAATCTCTAATTCTAAGAATTGTATCATATGAATCGCTATTTTTAAAAAATAAAATAAAAAATCTTTAATAATTGTACCATATGAGCTGAATAATGTAAATGAAAACCATTATTAATTATAGAATTGATGACATTATCAACCACATTCATGTTTTTGACATTGGAATATGATATTATGCATGATTGATGATGAGATACAGAAGCTGACAGTAGACTAATTTTTTTTTTTAATAAATAACTAGGACCTACTACTTCTACAAAGGTTCAAATTTCCAAATCATATTATTATCGAGATCCTCAGATTCATCGCCATCAACTTCATCAGTTCCTTGGTTCTTAGATATGTTTTCTTCACTCTGTATACCTCAGCTTAACTAAAGTTCAATGCTAGCATTACCAGTACTAGTACATGAGTTAACGAAAGTCACATAATTGTCTCTGGCACTCCCACATTGGTTTGAATTGTTGCCTAGCCCTCTTCTTTGACATTTCTTCCTCCATAATTTCAGTTCCCTATCGCAATGAAAAGAATGGACTTCATACCTAGATGTATAGAGCCTCAAGCAATTTTCAAAATTTTTGTCTTGTTTGTTTCTTAGCTTTGACTTTAGAAATCCCAAAGCACTGAAAAATCTCTCATCCTCCACTGACCTCAATATCATGGTCAGACATAAACCAACAAGCTTGATTTTTTTTGATATTGAATCAATCAACATTTTTCTCTCAGCTAGATTTTTCCAAAGCCTTGTTGTCGATCCATCTTCATAGGGGTTCCACATAATATAATATTATTCCCTCATTGTCTGTGAAAAATGGCCCGATTTCTCTCTCAAACAAGATTCATCTAAAATTCCATTTAGAGTTACTCCATTTAACCCTTTGGTTTTGTAAAAATGATCTATCAAAGTTAGCAGCTTAGTTTGATAATCTTTTGAATTGTTGATACTCCAATATTAAGGAAACACAATAGCCATGGATTCAAGTAGTTTGACTGGAGGGAATATTTCTCTAATCTTTGAGGAAATATCATAGACAGTGTGCTTCACAAAAGCAGTTACAGACTCAACAATCTTGATAAAGTCTTCCCTTTTAACACTTGATATTAACTTCCTATGGTTTTTTCCTAGTTCCTCAGACTTGACCCTAGAAAATTAGTACATTGGTATCTCAACTTCGCGTGCTTCTGCACATAACTCCCCATTTGCACTGATCTTTAAAAAGTTGTCAAGATTGTCCAAATCTATGATTTTAATCTAGATGGAAAATTTTACATCATCACATGATTGATAGAGATTATCGAGCATCATGCATGTCAATTTATGAAGTACAACATATTCTACAATATACATTGCTCTTTCCTGGGCCTTTTTCATTATATTTCTCATTTCCTCTAGCAGGAGGAGAAGACCTGCTAATGTTAAGAGTGTCTCTACATTACATAACCTTCACATCAGCTCAGGAAATTTGGGTAGCCCTACTTCTTCACGACTTGAGTTCATTAGACCAAGCAACGATTAATATTTTGAAAACACTTGATGTGCTGGTCCATCCAAAGAGATCCATCTAGTATCATTATCCTTCAAAAGCTTGTTCCCATTGGTTAGTCCTTTGGAAAAGTGTTGAATTTCCCTCAATCGTTTGAGACTTCGACAAAAGTATTGGTAGAGCTCTTTGATTAAAACTTCAATTTTTTTGTACTGGAGCATGCTTGCTGATAACTCCAAAAGCTAGATTCATTCTATGGGCCATGTAGTGAATGGAAGTAACGTAGGATGTGTAGACGTCTAAAATCATCCTTATATTAATTTAATTAATATTCCCATAACATTATAGTTAATTTTAATTAATTATATTTGTTATATTCTCCTATCTATTTAATTAAATTTATTTAATTAAATATGATTCACTTTCCTTAGTATTTGAATTTAATTTAAATACTACCCCCTTTTAATGTATTAAATCTTATTTAATACATTCCCCTTCATTAATTTCCTTTAAATAAATTTTTAATTTATTTATTCCTCCGCATGACTTAAATTCTTCTAAACCAAATTAATCTAAATTTAATTTAGATTAAACTAATTTAAACCTAGATTCTACCCTACCTCACATCACTCTCACCAAATAAACCTCCTCACTAATTAACTAAGGTTAATTAGGCTAATTTCTTGATTCCTACAACATTTAGTCCTAATTATTTGCTCACACACGTGTGAGCAAATTTCCAAAAATTGACTTTTCCAAATAATTCTAATTTGGTGCCAACAAGGTTTTTTACACCTATGATGACACCTTCTTACACTTTCCAAAAGTGTCTCATTGGACTAAAAATCTTACACCCTCTTACACCTTCTTACAAGATCCTTCACATGTGTACTTTAAGTACACTTTGACCCATCACATCCAAAGTTTCTCACACATGTGTGAGAAAAGTGGGCCTCTTGCATGGCTTATGTGT
>MU227084.1:73984-119531 GCA_018584345.1 Thuja plicata
CTACCAAGAGAAAAGCTTTTAAATGTCTAATCAAGGCTTCTAACAAAATAGTTGAAAGTGCAAATGTGAAGATTGATGAATTTGCAGAAAAGAATGAGTTGGAAAGCACAAAAGAACTAGAAGACTATAAAAAGTTTGTATATTATGAAGAACCCATAACTCTACCTAAGCAACAGTGCTTAATTATAGAACAATAGAATGTTGCAACCAATGGTCAGAATGTTGTTACCGACGGTCAAGATAATGATCAAGATAATGTGCAAGGTAATGAAGATCAAGCTGATACATAAAGAGATGTAATTTTACTTGCAAGATATTTTAGAAGGAACCATCTAGAGGACTAGATCATAGGAGATAAGAAAGCTGGTACAAGAACAAGAAGTAAGTCTTTAAACTCAAATTGTTTAATTTGTGAGTTTGAGCCAAAATCTGTCAATGCTGCACTAGATAATAAAGAATGGATAAGTGATATGAATGATGAGATTTAGTAGATTGAGAAGAAAAAAACATGGTCACTTGTGCTAAGACCAGGTGAAAAAAATGTCATCAGTACAAAATGGACATTCAGGAATAAGCTGAACGAGAATGGAGAAGTCACAAGGAACAAAGAAAGACTAGGATGCAAGGGGTATGCACAAGAGGAAGGTATAGACTATAGAGAAACATTAGCACCCATTGATAGGCTAGAAGGAGTAAGAATACTACTTTCTTATGCTACATACAAAGGATTCAAATTATATCAAATGGATGTCAAGTCAGCATTCCTAAATGGAATACTTGAAGAAGAGGTATACATTGAGTAACCATAAGGGTTTGTAGATCCAAAAAAGAGGAACATGGTATGTAGACTTCACAAAGCCTTGTATGGATTAAAATAAGCTCCCAGAGCCTAGTCTGACCAAATTCATTCCTATCTAATAAGTATTGGATTCATAAGGACTAGTGAAAATTGTAATCTTTACTTGAAAAAGATACTGATGCTAACACTTTGATTGCTGAAATATTTGTTGATGACATCATATTTGGAGGAAATGATATACTATGTAAGTCATTTTCTAATGAGATGAGAAAAGAGTTTGAGATGTCTATGTTTGGAGAGATCAAGTTCTTTCTTGGTCTACAGATCATTCAACAAAGTAAAGGAATTTTCATTACATAGTCCAAATACATCAAAGAGGTCCTGAAAATATTCAAGATGGAAGATTCCAAACCAGTTGAAACACTGATGGCCACTGGAAGTAAGCTAACAAAGGAGGAAAAGACAATAGAGGTAAATCATACTTTGTATAGATCAATGATAGGAAAACTCATGTATGTTGTACACACTAAACCAGATATTGCACATGTAGTAGGAATTGTTGCTAGATTTTTTGCTAACCCCAGGGAATCACATATGACTATTGTGAAAAGAATCTTAAGATATCTAAAGAATACTGAGAAATTTGGCTTTTGGTATAGAAGAGAAGGAAAATTTAAACTTAAGGTGTTTACAGACACTGATTGGGCTGGAAATATTGATGACCGGAAGAGTACAACTAGAGGAGCATTCTTTATGGGCGACAAACTTGTCACATGGATTAGCAAGAAGCAAGGATGCATCTTACACTCTATTGTAGAAGCAGAATATATTTCTTCTGCTACAAACTACTCAAATATTGCATGGATCAAATAGTTGCTGGAAGGTATGCATATGAAGATCTCAGAACTAGTGATTATCTATTGTGATAACACCAGTACAATAAATATTTCCAAGAATCTAGTCATGCATTCCAAGACTAAACACATTGCAATCAAGTATCATTATTTAAGAGAACAAGTTCAAGAAAAAGAGGTGATACTTGAGTATGTGCAATCTAAAGAACAATTGTCTAATATCTTCACCAAGCCACTGCCCAAGGATACAATTGAGTACTTTAGAAAGAGACTAGGGGTCAAACCCTTGTCTACCAGTCAGTTAAAGATTGAAGGTTGCATCATACTATATATTATCAAAATATCATTCGTGTTGATGCAAGAAAAAAGATGAACTTCAAAGCTACATCTATATATAAAAAGGTATATATCAAAACCGAGCACCAGAGCATATTGATGTATTGCTGATGGATAAGGGAAATTAAAGGAATATATTATGGATCGAGAGAAAAGATCACTTGATATTACTGTCAAATATCTGTGAGATATTTTTTTGGCATTGTTGTCAAAGGGAGAGAAAGTTTCCATATTATCACAGTCTTCAGAAAAAGAAGAAAGATTATCCATTATCAGATTACTCCAACAGGGAGAGATCATATCCATAGGGAGAGTTGCTGACAAAAGATAGAGACATCAAAGAAGAAGAACAGTAAAAAGAGAGAAATTCACATAAGAAGAGAACACAACACATTAGTACAAGAAACACAGAAAGCCACAAGAATCAAATCTAAGCTAACACAGAGCTTACCGGCGGTCAGAGATTTTTATCGGTTATCAAAACAAATTGTTTGGTAATTTGATGAATCTCAACAATTGTATTTCATATTGTATTAGAAATAATATAGTGTGATAATATAGTATGTTTCCATCAATGCCAAAGGGAGAGATTGATGACATGTAACTGATTGAATGTTTGATAATGTTAAGTTGAAGATAATGCAAGGCATTAAATCAGTTAATGGTTTGTATTATCATTTAAGTCAACTTGATATCATCTGTACGGTCATGTATGTAAAGTGAAAGACTTTAGAGAATCAATGGAACAGAGATTATGCTTTCAGTAATACATAAAAGTCAAGTATTCACTAAGTGACAGACAACACCGATGGAGTGCACACCATCAGTAAAGGAAAAGAACAAAAGTCATAGTGATACTCGGCGAGAAGAAAACAATGTTGCCTGACAAGGAAAAATCACAGGATGCCCAACGAGATGAAAATAGAGTTACCCAATGAGCAAAATCCAACGATGCCCGACGGACAGAGATCTCAAAGCCGACTGGAGTCACACTGATGGAACTGGCAGTTATCACCGATGACTAACTGCAAAGTTGACCGACAGAATAGAGAGTTCAAAAAATGACAAAATATCTAGCTGGCAGAGCTTAAGGATAGACTTAACTGGTTGTTTTATTTGTTTTATTTGACCAGAGTTAAGTAATTGATTTAAAGAAGATTTGTACCGTTGGAAAGGAGATAACTACAAGATAAATCAGGAGTTAAAGCTTTAAATCAAATTGGTTGAATTGTTTTTCACACCAAGAATCAAGAATCAAGAACAGTGAATATCATGTCTATATAAGAGACAAGCTTAATTCATTTATGAATGAGATTAAGGGGAGTGAATAGAAAGAGGATGCTAAAGAGAAACTGATGAAGAAGAACTTCATACAGTCCTGATCAATCAAGCTGAAGAAGAGCTAAATAATTCTGCACACATCGACAAATAGTGAAGCACAGCATCACAAAGCAAAAAGTGTGGAGCACAAAGAAATGAATTGATACTTTGACCGGAGAGGTAATGTACTTAAATAGATCTGAAAATCTGCAATTCAAGTTGCATTAGAAATAGGTCATTGTTTTTCATTTTAACCATTGAAGCATTAAGTCTCTTGACAAAGGACTTAACAGTCTTCTATATATTGAGGTATATCCTAATAGATTGTCAAAAAGTTTATCACAAAGATAGCATTGAGTGCCCAATATCGACACATAGTCTAAGAAGGAGTCTGATGCAGTTAGGTAGCACTAGATATGCCAGATACCTATTATGCCCATAGAAGTTGATTAATATTGTTAGCATATACATGCCATAAATCAAGTGATAGACTCATATTAAAATCCTCTAACAAGGTCACACCTAACAGTGTGTTTGTAACCTTTAACAGGGTTGGCTCCTAACAGGGCTCACTTCAGAAGAGTGAAAATTTGGGGTACCGGTCTCAGTGGTTTTTTCCCTTAATAGGGTTTCCACGTTAAAATCCATGTGTTATATGTGTATGGTTTATTACTTTATTGTTTTACATTTCACATATGCATTTTTGGATTGATTGGTATACTCTGCATATTTACAGAGTATCGGTAAATAAGTTTTACTACTTATCAGTAATCAAGGAGAATAAGGTCAGAAAAGGAAAACTGAAAGACAATTAAATCATTTTAGTATTTCATGGCATGCATCTTGTAGGGACTTAATAATTTGAGGTTTATTGATTGGTGGTTAAATTTTAAAGGATATTTTTTGAAGCCACTGATTCACCCCCCCCGCCTCTCAGTTATTACTAACAATGACAACCTTCAAAGCTTATTTGGAGTAACATTCTCCCCCTTTGGCATTAGTATCAAAAAATTGTATTTGTGAATATAGTATACACACAACAACTTATACATAGTAACTATATATAGTACCTATACATATTGATTCCCCCTTTGTACATTCTCAGTATGAATATGTTTCCCCCTTTTTATACATATATACATGTGTTTCCCCCTTTTTTGAAATTAATGACAAAAAGAAATAACTTTTAACTTGTCAAAAATATTAGGATGGGTCTTCTGGAGATTTTCCAATAACTTCTCCCATTCCTCCTTTAGATGCTCAAGGGTTAACTTCTCTAGGTTCAGTTGAGCATGCATATCATATATGCTTTCTGTAACTGTGTGTGAATGAAGTACACCTTCATGAGATTAATTTATTTACTAGAAATCCTATGGAATAATAATGACAATTTAAACTAATAATTGCAAATAAATCAATAAGCATCCCATGGATCTCTATCTAAGATTTTCTAATAGATCTCTCAACCTTAATCTCTACTAGTGATAATCCTAGAATGAGAATATGATAAATATATGCCTAATCTAGCTCTCAAATTCTCTCAATTGATTCAATAATGAACTCAAATGATCTCACAAATGTTATATTATGGTGACTGATCAGGAAAGTGATTTACCTTTCAAGTGATTTACCTTTCCCCAATTTCTTAGCCGACATGTTCTAACCCTAAAGCGGCATAAATTTTGTATAAATTGACTTAGGGTTAGGGTTTCATTATCATGTTGTATGTTTTACGGCAGTATTGAGCTGTAAGGGATCTGTGCATTGTGATCTAATTGTAATCACTAGATAAGAATAATATTGGACTTTCCTATTTGGTGGATGTAGCCCAGGGTTTGGGTGAACCACATTAAATCCTTGTGTCTTGTGTTCTCTTCTGGTTTGGTTTATTATCCTTTGATATATGTTATATTTTTGCATGTAATTGTTATTTCTACCTTGGTAATCCTAACAAGTGGTATCAGAGCTACAGTTGATTTTCAGTTATCCTCTACAAGAAGGTCTCACAGTCAAGTGGGAGTTATGGAAGACGAGGGTAGAATGAAGGTTGACAAGTTTAATGGGTAGGACTTTCAGTTATGGAAAGTGCAGATGGAGGACTATCTCTATCAGAAGGATTTATGGCGACCTTTGGGAGGAGTGTCCAAGAAAGATCCAACTATGTCTCAGGAGGACTTGTACATTCTAGATAGAAAGGTACTAGGAAACATTCACTTATGCCTATCTCAATCGGTGCTATTTAATATTACAAAATCAATGACAAATGAAGAGCTGATGGAATCCCTAGCAAAGTTGTATGAAAAGCCTTCTGCTTAGAATAAGGTATTTCTTATGAAGCACTTATTTAATATGAAGATGGTAGAAGGTGGGTTAGTGGCTGATCATTTAAATGAGTTTAATATAATTACTAGTCAATTACCCTCTGTGAATATTAATTTTGATGAAGAAATTAGGGCTCTCTTGATTCTGTGTTCTTTGCCAGAAAGATGGAATAGCTTTATAATGGTCGTTAGTAACTTTGTTTCTAATATGAATACCCTAAAATTTGACAATGTTATTAGTGTTATTATGAGTGAGGAAATTCATAGGAAAAGCTCAGGTGTATCTACTTCAGGTAGCGTGTTGAATGTAGAACAAGAGATAGAGGAAACAACTTTGGAAATCATGGGAAATCACAAGGGAAGTCAAAGGGAAATAGGTCTCAATCAAGAGGACCTAGTGACTGCTAGTACTGTGGAAAACCAGGTCATAAGAAGAAATATTGCTGGTCTCAAAAAAATAAAGGAGACAAACAAGAAGGAAATAAGGAGGAAAATGTGGTAAGTAATAAATCTGACGATGATGTTTTGGTCCTTTCCCTTGAAAATGCTGATGATTCATGGGTTCTAGATTCAGGGGCTTCTTTTCATGCTACAACCCATATGAGTTATTTTATTGATTATGTCCAAGGTGATTTTGTGCTAGTTTATTTTGGAGATAATGAACCTTGTCAAATTATTGGGAAGGGAAGAATTAAGATTAAGTTGCAGAATGGGAATCATTGGCTACTACAAGTGGTAAGACATGTTCCAAGGCTGGGTAAAAAATTAATTTTAGTAGGGTAACTAGGTGATGAGGGTTGCGCAGTTACTTTTAATGATAAAAATTGGAAGGTCTCAAAAGGTTCCTTAGTAGTAGAAAAAGGTGTGAAAGTAGGCACCTTATATCTTTGTACAGGAAATACTGTTCCTTCTACTTTAATTGTTACAGAGAAAAATGAATGTTAAGGAATAGTTCCTGTAATTGAGCAGGTTGAACATGAAACAATTGCTATGGATACAGAAACAAAACTATGGCACAAGAAACTTGGGCACATGAGTTGGAAAGGTATGAAATTAATTCACTCAAAGAAAGTTTTACTAGGTCTGAAATGAGTAAATTTAGATTTCTGTGAAACTTGTGTGTATGGGAAACAAAAGAGAGTTAGTTTCTCAAAGGGTGGGAAGGAAAAGAAAGATGATAAATTAGGGCTTGTGCATACATATGTATGGGGGATAGATCATGTATATTCCCTTGGTGGCTCTTTGTATTATTTTACTTTCATTGATGATGCAACTAGGAAAGTATGGATTTATTTCCTTAGGGAGAAATCTGATGTGTTTGAAACTTTTAAGAAATGGAAAAGATTGGTTGAAAATGAGACTGGTAAAAGATTAAAATGTCTTAGGTCTGATAACAATGGTGAGTATTGTAGAAAATAATTTGAAGATTATTGTTCCTCTAATGGTATCCATAGGCAGAAAATGGTTCCAAGAACTCCAGAAGAAAATGGAGTGGCTAAACACATGAACAGGACATTAATGGAGTGTGCAAGGACTATGAAATTGCACGCTGGGCTCCCCTTAAACATGTGGGTAGAGGCTGTAAATACTATTTTTTATTTAATCAACAGAGGTCCCTCTACTCCTTTAGGTTGTGGTATTCTAAAGGAAGCATGGACTGGTAAGAAGGTAAGTTATTATTTTCTTAGAACCTTCAGTTGTGAAGCATTTGCACATATAGATTTTGAAAATAGAACCAAGCTGGAAGAAAAAACAAAGAAATGTGTATTTTTTGGATATGGCATTGATGAATTTGGCTATAGAATTTATTATGCCCTGCATCCCCATCCCTACATTTTGTGTGCAAAATGTTGGGTCCCCCTTTTTATTTTTTCTTTCGGCCTTGCCTCGTCTTTCTTTCCCTTTTTGTTTTCCTTCTCCGAGGTTTTCTTCCCCGGTGTTGTGTCTTGTTTGTTTGCTTTCCATCTCTGGGACTCTGATCTCGAAGGTTGTCCTTCATTGGAAACTGGATTCCGGACTTTGGGATTATTCATCATGATGTTCTTAAGGATGTTATCACAAGGAATCTCCGGGCCCGGAGTCTAGATGTTTTGCCTATCCGGAGATCGCCGGAAGGAGGAGGATTACCTTTTTACCGCGGGTATAAATACAGATTATCTGTCACTTTCACATTTACCATGATTAAAACCTTCGAGCACTTAGAGAGAATTAGAGAGCGATTTCAAAAGCAATTAACAAAGCATTTGCAGAGAGTTTATAGTAATCAACGCTTAACATCTTCTGTCATTCTCAGGCAATTGCAAGTGCTTCATGGTGCTGACTCTGACAGTTTGGCAACTCGAGCTCATGCGGTAAATCCTCCCTTTCCTCTGCCTTCTACGTTCTCAGGTAGGTGTTTTCACTTTTTCATTTCTTTTTTTTTTTTTTTCTTCCGCTCTCTGGTTTTCTTTGGTTCTATTTGGTTTTTGTTTGCCCCATTTTGTCTTGTTTCTCTGTCGTGTCTAGTTTGTTGTCTTCTAGTTCCGCTGCCCGTTGGTGGGTCAGCTCTGCTAGAGGGTTGTCCGCCCTCTGCGTGGAGGTGGTCTCTCTGTAAAGTTGTAAATAACTATATATACATTTTTTCCTTGTCTGGTTTTCCCGCGGGTGTCATACCGCATTATATATTCATGTATATATGTATATAGTTGTAATATAGTCTCTGTATATTATCCTCATTTCTATGTATATACACTTTGGCTCCATATATATCCTTCCGGGTGGCTAAACGAGCTGGTTGAGTCACCTTTGTGTCTGGTTTTCCGCCTTCGAGCTCGCTTTGAGGCAGAAAACCACCTGTTTGAAGCTCGGCTCTAAGCTGGTTTTAAATAGGTGCCTTTCTCTCTCCTCCATGAAGTCTGTCAGAACCTCATTTATATCCCATGTGCATAATCAATTCCAGCCAAGTGTCTTTCCCTTTTCGCGCGTTCGGACAGTTGGCTCCGCCGTCATCGCCATAACTTCCATTTAATACCTACGCATGTGGTTCCCACGTGGGCATGGTGACTTGGATTTTTTTTTACATATTCTTGCTAACGTTCATTTCTCTGGGCTTCGGGTCTCTTACCACCACCCATCCTATGTCTTCACCTAGTGTGAACAGATCCCCAGACCTGGATGTTTAATGAAGATTTTAAGTTTGCAATGTGTTTTTCTTTTTCGGGTATCTTTGCATGACACTAACTTTTTAGGAAAATCAAACGTCATGGTGGTAAGACCTCCAGACCCCGGAGTAACTATTTTATTTTGATAAAAATATTCTAACGGTCGCTTTTCCTTGCAGATTCCTGGAGTTCATTTATCAATCATGTCTGAAGCATCTGCATCCTCTCCGCCCGGAAGTCCAGAACTTCCCTCAACGACCACCAAGGCAGCTGTAAAATCCAAAATGGAAAGGGCCCTAGAGAAACTACCCCTCACCATGAAGTTCGTGCAGAACAATGTCATCACAAGCTCAAAGATTGAGTCCAAGGTTAAGCTTATAACTGACACCAGCATCGAAATGTGGGTAGAAATGCAGGCCTTGGTAAAAGTGATGCACATCCAACGGCAAGCTGGAGATCAATTAGCGATTAACATCGGATGCTCCGGGATCCTCCGGGCGGCTTGCTTCCTGTGCTCCGTGCAATCTCCAGAGCTTATCCTGATGCTAGCGGCCAACAACAACTCCTTTGTTTGGGCTGTTATGCTTGCAACCACGAAACCCTTGGGATACCCCACTCCTCTGGTATCCCTCGACCCAGACACATTCTGGGTGGGATTGGGAATCCCACAATTTGACAGAGCCACAGTGGTCACTAGGACTGATACCTTGAAACAGTTTACACAACTGCAGGATGCTGCCTGGGTATACATGAATACCCATTGGCTCAAGGCCCTGAAGAGGGACCCAAAGAGAATGAAGATAGAAAGCCCCTGCTCTGAATTCAAGGAGAGCATCCAGATGGGGATAATAGCATTGGCCTGAGTATTTGGGAAGCCTTCCACCTAGGAGTTTTCCAAATGGATGTACTATTTCCTCCTCAACATCTCCACCAAGGGAGAATTCTTTGACTGGGCCGCAATAATCTCTAATCACATCGACTCCCAGTTTCTTCAGCTGGACAGGAAGAAGAAGTTCTATGTGTCTTCTTATGTCTTCTGGGCCCTAGCACAATAGAGGCCCCACTCTAATGGCCTACTTATAGATGGCGTGCTTGGGATTGGACCGTAACAAAAAGCACCATGGGACCATTTCCCACAGATTCAATGGGAGGATAGCTTCCCCAGTTTCTGCCGGTAAATGATGCATTTGTTTACTACCATTTGCTTACACCCACCCGGGATGCCAGATACCACCTGTCCACTGAGGCGATGAAGCTAGTCAGTAGTTATGGACACTACTATATTCAGTTCCAGCAGCATACATACATTAGGGTCACTGGCTTCTCTGCAAAACCCTACTTGTTGCCCAGGCATTGCGGGGACAAGATCGTGCTGTTGGAATACTGCTGACAAATGATGGAGTTGCACACCTTCTTTGCCATCAAGAAGGTCCCCTAAATCCCATTCCCAATCACCTGTGGGAACTACACCTGTAGTTTGGCTGTCGCAAAGGAGGAAGAAAATGAGCTAAAAAGTTATAACTTGCAGGAATTCTATCTAGCGCAGAAGACCTTTGATCCGCATGGGAAAGTAGCAACGGCACTGCCCTGAGCTTCTGAGCCCCATATTATACATATGGATGACTTCTGGGCAAATTTCCAAGATGATGTCTAGGTGCGAAGCCGACACTATGTTAGGATGACGGCCGGAATGATGCAACTATTGAGACTCCGGAGGTTTCCAGAGAATTTCTCGGACACCGCCCCCAGCATCGACCCCCAGTACAAGGCCAAGGGGATCGATAAAATGGCTCTGCCAGTAATGGATTGGGCCGCCCAAGAGGGGCCCATGATTGAGGACTTCACTCAGGAGGTGGTCGAGTGAAGTCACGACTATTTCAAGAGGGTGTGCCCCAGGAGTATTCGTCAAGCTCCCCGACCGGCGCCAAAATCAACACCACAGCCGGGACCCAAATTGACCCTGGGGGCCGGGACTTCTTCATAGGGTGCAGATAAGGGAAAAAGGATAGACATGACCCCTCCTACGCAAGAAGTCCCTATACAGGAACAGATCAAGCAATCTGTGGTAGCCTCCCAGTAGATGAGGGAGTAGTCGATAACGAGGCTAGCCACTCCCCCACTCATGGCCAGACTAATTCATCCCCCTTCCTCCCCATCACTGGCAGCCCTAATGGTGAAGGCAACTAGGGTGGATCCCATGGAAGTGGCGGTAATAGCCAATGCGGGGCCACCTTTGATTACCTGAAGGAAGAGGAAGCACATCAGACAGGCCAAAGTAGAGCCGGTACCAGTGCCGGAGACATCCCTCCCTCGAGAAATAGAAATCCTTTCTTTCAGTTCCCCAGAACCAGAGAAAGAAGAAGAACCCACAGAGGTCCCAGCCAGTCCCCCTCCGGAAGAGGATTTTGATGTATTTGCAACCGATGAGTTTAGAAATCTGCAAGGGGACAATACACAAGCGGAGACAGAAGTCCCTGAGACAGAACAAGAGGCTGTGGACCAAGAAGACTTGGAAAAAGAACCTGCACAGGAGTAGGAGGCAGAAGAATAAGAGCCAGAACCAGAAATTATCTCTAGGGCTCAAGCAATACAAGCTCTGGGAGTGGACCAACAAAAACTGAGCAAACAAATGGCATCCGCTGGGGGAATCAGACCTTCGGGAATAACCGTAACCCTAGCCGCTATGTTCCAAGGGCCACTCCTAGGGGCGACCTTCGGGCAGGTGATCACAACGGCCCAAACTCTAAATATTTGCCTGATACCTCCCCTCTTGCCAAAAGAGGTACCAACTAAGAAGGAAGCCCCGGAAAAAGAAGAAGAGCAACAAGAAACATAGCTTGAAGAAGAAATCCCTGAGAAATCCTACCAGGGTCCAGACCCAGCGATTGACATGCAGGACCAGGCCGAGGAGATAGAAATGGAAGTAAACATTGCTGTAGAAAAGAATGAGGCAGGGAGGGGAACAGATGAGGTCCAAGTTGCTAAGGAGCAACAGCCACTGGAGACTGGGAAAGAATCAGGAGAAAAAATTCTGGCAGGAAGGCCACCTCTCGCACCTCAGTGGCTGGTAGAAAGTAGGAAAAGAAAGGCTCAGTCTGCTCCGATGATTCCTCTCTCCCTGGCCAAGATGATGGCCCAAGTTTAGGCCCCGCCAAAAGAAAAGAAAGCCCAGACAGTTCATACTCTTTGAACTGGGCCGGGCAGAGAAATGGTTGCCGTTGTGGCAACACCTCCCCCAGATGTTGATGAAGCAACCGCTGACCCCGCAGATTAAAATGTTGCAGAGGTATCCCTAGGCAAGAGGAGAAAGCAGGGTGAGGTAGACCTGCTAAAGGAGGCAGCAAGGGTAGTAGAGGCCCAGTATGAGAAAGAGGCCCAGAGGCTCAAGGCTGAGAAGAAAAAGAATGCAAACCTTATGGGGTTGCTTACTGAGCTGGCCAGACCCATCAATACCGCTCCTCCGGAGACCTCCACATCGGAAGAATTACCGCAGAGTGACAGACTCCCTGCGAGTAATGAAAAATAAATCCCAAGCAGTGGATGAGTGGGTCGTACTGCAGATAGGAAACACCCGATGTTTCCTGGTGTCCACTCTCCCAGATTTATACATGGCCCGACAAGTTATTCATCAAGTGGAAGCGCTTATTGAGTAGTGGGAGAGTGATGCCAAAAATTACCAAGCATGGAAGGTGGAGCTCGAAGAGCTCCTCACCTTGGGAGAAGATATAATTTCCGAATCTAGAATTCTGGGTGAGGAATCATTTGATTTTGTGAGAACTCAGCACTCTAGACTTGACCCCACATTGGAGGTAACCAAGCAACTGGTAGAGTCCTTACGAGAAAAGGTAAACACTGTAAAGTATTCTTCTAATTTATATAAGTCTTTTGTAATAAAGGCTTCCGGGGCTGATCCCCTTAGTACAGATACATATACCCCTGAAGATTCAGTTCTGGGGAGTTTTGATGAGATAATAAATTCTTGGTATCAATCCCTGGAGGGGATAGATGGGGCTCAGATGGCAAAATTAATGGATATGATACTTAAGGGTCATGACACGGTGAGGATGGCAGATGAATTTAAAGAAAATGTTCCCGACCTAGGGGAACAAATTGAAGTGGCCAGGCACAGAAGGGCCAGCCTAAAAGAGATAGAGGAAGATGGCATTTCCCACCTCCTCCAGGCCTTCAACAATAATAAGCAACCTTGAGCTTTCTCTGGAGGCCAGGGAGAATTCAAGTGTTGGGCATTCTTTATTCTTTGGGGCTGTAAGTTCCCAGATCCCAAAATCCCAGATCCAAAATTTTGTATTCTTTCAAGTGACCCGTGTCCCAGTCCCCGAGGCTGACCGGTCACTTTCAGAAGCGGTTAATAAAGGCTGTCAGAAGGTAGTTGGCCACATCAAGGGGAATCGATTCAGCTGTTGGTCTTCTGACAGGGTGGTCTTCTCAAGGCGCCGCTCAGAGGTACATCTGACACATTGGAGACAGGATGCCGCATTTCCCATTTATGAGGCATGTAGCCTCGGTCCTTGGGGGACCTACTTCCTTCTTTCTCCTTTCCAGCTCTCTTCTCGAGACTGATTCTTCTGATGAATATTCTTATCTTATTCTTCTGACATGACAGACCTATTCTGTCTCCAAGTCTTTTTGTAGGGTGGTGTAGGTAGTACCGGCCTCCAGATATTGTATTTTATTGGAACATGATGTAAATAGGGTTAGGGTTAGAAGAAAGTTGTATAAATAGGCAGATCGACCCATTTCCAAGGGTCGGCAAAATTGATGATTTTGTTTTCCATAGCAATAGCAAAGTAATTTCTCATTTTAAGTTGCAGAGCTCAATGCTCCATTTTTCTGTTCTTAATAGTTAGATGCTCCCCTGGAGCCGCCATTGTATCATGCACCAGTGCTTTCTGGAAGGAACATTAATAAAGAAGGAAGAATTCTTGGAAATGATGTTGTTGGCATTCCTACTTCTGAGTTAATGGTATTTCATGTTTTGATGTTCTTTATGTCTTCTACTCTGGTATGTTAAAGTATATTAACGACCTCTTTATTCCCGCTGCTGATAAAATGCTAGCTGATGGTTATGTGTTTCTTCAGTATTTAGTGTAATTTATGAGAGTATTATTGATGTTCTGGACATTTCAACATGACTGTAGTTAGATGAAATACTTCTAACCCTGCAGGATCTTTTTCACTTTATTTGCTGAGTATAGAACACTAGGGAGAACCTCACTCTATCGAATCTTCAGAGAGGATGAGTTGAAGAAACTAGCTATCCCCCTCAAAAATAGTCACCTCTCCCAACCGAGCCCCGCACCATTGTGACCCGACACCCAGGTGCTTGAAAGATTGGAGGATTTATTTCCCCCAGACAACCTTTGCAGGCGGAGTTGGCTGGTTTCCCTGGAACCCAGTGACAACTTATGACTGTTGGCGGACCTGGTCAGCAAAACCCCATCAACAGAAACTGGCGATAGAAGGAGGGCATGAACTTGTCCCCCTCCTAAGATTTTGATTTTACACCTCCTAAGCGTTCCCTGAGTCATAGTTTTAATTGTCAAGCCTTCAGTGGGATTGGATCTTTCTCCCCAGTGAAATTTTAAAGAGTCCTTAGGTCTTCCCCGAATCCTAGAAAGTTTGTCAAACTCGAGCCCTCTACTTGAAAGAAACGGACCTCAAAAATCATACCAGCCACTATTATCTGGGGATCTACCATACCCTTGAATACTCAAACTCCCCAGACAGTCCTGGGAACCAGTACCCAAACCACCCAACATATAGTTCCCCCAATGGCTGCGTACTTCGGAAACACCGGGTCCCTAATGGAAACTTTTCCAGGTGAAACCAATGATTTACCCTCTCACTCGGAGAAGATCTACCCAGGATATGAGCACCTAGGCTCATGGACCGTAGAGGAACACTCACAGGCATACAAAAATGCCATGAATCGACATCGGATCCAACATGAAGATGTTGTGACCCATATGTTCCCCTTGTCCCTAGGACAGAGCGAGTTGAACTGGTACCTTAACTTGCATGCCAACTCCATCAACACTTGGCAAGATATGGAGGATGCCTTCCTGGCTTCCTTTCACGTGCATGTGGACCCAGCCTGGTCCCACAGCTAGTTCATCTCCATCAGAAAGGAACCCAATGAACCTCTTGCAGCATTCAACCATAGGTTCCAGTGTGCCCTGAAGCGGTGCATGGGCCCTTTTATCCCATCCCCAGAAGTAACCATTCAGACCTATCTTAACGTGATGGACCCTTTTGTCGCCAACCTCCTTTGGAGAAAAACCACCGTGGGCAACCAGGACACCTTGGAAAAAGTCTACAACCTAGCCCTAGAGCTGTCCCGTGGTCTTAACAAATCTCCGAGCGGGATTGGGCAGAGCATGCCTTTCAACATGATCCCCGGCGGAACTACATATGTCAGGGGCTACAACCCCAATCTGGCAATAGGTGCCGCTTTGATAGAAATGAATCCCCCGACACCCTTGATAGACCAACAGGCACAGTATGTTTACCCAACCTAGACCCAGATTACACTGGGTTTGGAATTCTTCCCTTGGAATCAGCCGCAGCAAGCACAACAACGGACTTAGACACAAACATCCAGAGTGCCCTTTTTCTAGTCCTCCGTGACTGGAGGATTTCCGCCCTCAACTCCGGCTAATACCGCTGCCTTCCCGGGAAGCCAACAGCAACCACAACCATCACATTGTGACACTAACATTCAGTTGACCACCGAGGTTGAATCCCTCCGGCGAATGTTGTCCACCTTGACCATGGACATGGGCCAACTGAAGGCGGGGTCCTACGTGCCCGAGAGTTCAAATTCCCAGAGGGGAAACATTTTCTCTGGCCAACGAAACAACAATGCCAAAGGGAGAAACTTCAACAATGGGCCTAGGCCCAATCAGCAGCAATGGAATAACAACACAAACACCGAAGGCCCGCCTCCGAACCAAAACACCAACCAAGATGGTGCTGGACCATCACATTTTGTGCCAGTCACAGATTTCTAGCCCATGACTAACTGGTGTAGATTGCATGATACTGGTTCACACAATGAGGTAAATTGTGCCACTTTGGAGAAGGTCATCATGATCTCCCAGCTAGATAGGTAGCAGTCGCATGATACTACCCCTCCAGAGCCTCCTGTTTAGGAAACAACTCACAGCGCCTTCACCTGTGACACCATCTTCTTCGAGACTCCCAGAGAAGATGAAGAAGAATCCAAATTGCAGGGATTCTTTAACGAATCTATTCTGCCCTTCGAGGCCAATGCTTTTACTAACCCACAGACTCCATACAATACCCAGAGTCAGGTTGGTAAAGGACCAGTTTACACACCCGTACCCCCTACCAAATATACTCCTCCTTGGAACAACACAACTGACCGACCCACGCCTCCAAAAGGTCCTAGCTCTAACCAAGAAAAATATCTCACGGAGGAGAATCACCAGTTCCCGGGAGGAATATTTGACATTACGAAAGCGTTAGAACAAACCACTACCTCCATGACCTTGATGGAGGTTTTGTTGAACTGTCCCAAGTAGAATAAGTCTCTTCTGAAGCTCTTAGGGAACCCGAAAGTCGTCAGCCACCCGCCCAAAACTGTCTCATTCAAAGATGCTAACGCGGCCATCTTCCAGGGGAACAATGAGGATCCTCCCTTCTTACTAGGCCTAAATATACACTGAAAGAATATACATAATTGCCTAGTAGACTCTGGAGCTTCGGGTAATATCATGCCCCTATCTATTTGTCAGAAGCTCAGATTCCACCCCACCCCATCTAATGGTGCAGTGATCCAGTTGGATAAGACTACTGTAAAAATGGTGGGGGAATTAAAGAATGTCTGGATACATCTTATCCAGGACCCCAGGATAGCCAGCATCATTGACATCCAAGTGGTGGACATCCCAGAAGCTTATGTGATGTTATTAAGTTGAAATTGGTCTAAGTCCTTGAATGGATACTTTTCGACCGACTTCACCCACCTATGGCTTCCATGGGAAGGATAATCAAATAAGATCCAAGTTGAAAGCGAGCCCCGGATGAAACAGGCCCTTACTGAAGTTGGGAGGGTCAATGAGATCTTTTTCTCTGAGACTTCCTTGGGGGTGTACAAACCTTTTGAAATCTTAACATTCAATTTTATCCCCGGAGAAGAGCCCACCGTACTATAGAGAGCCCAAGACCTCGAAGAGAAGATGAGAACTAAGGTAGATTCTCAAGACCTCATAGCAACCCTCGCCACACTCCTGTTTGGCACTTGGTGCCGAGTACACTACTAGAAACATTTAGAACTTGAGTGTGGACCATGTCTTTCAATCGCTAACCGACACCTTGATACCCTCCGGAACAAGCAACATGTAACAGATTCCTCGGGACCCAGTGTCCCTATGGGATGCACTCCTTTGGTGCCATCTCCCTGGGAATCCCAAATCCAAAAAACTCTGGAGGAAAATTCTACTTTCACGTCGGTAGTCTGGAAAGGGGTCCCCAAGTCTCCCACCAAGAATCCAAAAACTACCCTGCCCCAACCCCAGATTACAAACAACGACCTATGGAACCTTAAGTTTGATGGGTCCCGGTCCAAAAAAAGTTGTGGGGCTAGGGTGGAACTAATCAACCCATGAGGGAAGTCCTTCCTTGCATCCTACAGGCTGCAGTTTAACTGTACAAACAATGTCACAAAGTATGAGGCTTTGGTCCTTGGACTCTTATTCGCATTAAGGAAAGGTATCACCCACCTTTGGGCTCTGGGTGATTCAAAATTGGTTGTTAAACAAGTTCGGAGTTAATATACATGTCACGATAAAAGGCTGCCACTTACCACAATTAGGCTTGGAGCCTTATTGAAGATTTTGATGCCTTTGGCATTGACCTCATTCCCTGGCGACAGAACTATGTCCCGGAAGCCCTCGCCATTTCTGCCATCACACTTGAGCCGATGGCTGGCTTGTGACTCTGGAGATTTTTAGTTGAGATGGTCCCCACCCTGTCCATTCCAGATAATGTCACCCACTTTCAGGTTTTTGAGGACGATCAACACATCTTGGCCTTCATGGTGAATGTTGGTTTCTTTGAGGATCATATAGTGGAAGAATGAGACCATGAAAATACTAGGCAGGGTGATGAAGACGATGGGATCATGGACTTGCCCACTAACACCATCCCAAAGGGGATGGTTGCATTAGAATGAATCTTCAACTCAGACCCACAGGCCTGTGAGAAGGTGTCATCCTCCCCTGAGGGAGGAAAATTTGAAAAGGTTAACATCGGCCAGCCCGGTGAAGAGAAGATCATTCACATTGGTACCTCCTGCTCCCCTGAGGAAAAGGAGAAGATTCTCATGGTCCTCCGAGAATACATTGATGTAATCGCTTGGGGTTATGAAGACTTAAAGACATATGATACATCCATCATGACCCATACTATTCCCCTGAAACTTGACGCTAAGCCCTTCCATCAAAAGCAAAGACCGGTCAACCCCCTGATAGAGCCTCTGATTCATCAAGAGGTGGAAAAACTACTGTCAGCATGGATAATCTTCCCAATCCGGCACACTATGTGGGTTTCCAGCCTAGTCCCTGTTAGAAAGAAGAATGGCAAGATCCGCCTTTGCGTGGATTTCTGAAATTTGAACAAGGCATCTAAAAAAGATAATCACCCTCTCCCTTTATTGGATGAGGTATTGCAGATAGTAAACAGATCTCAGATGATGTCCTTCTTAGATGGATATTCGGGATATAACCAGGTCATGGTCAAGTATGAGGACAGAGAGAAAATAGCATTTACCACTAAGTGGGGAACGTTTGCATATAGGAGAATGCCCTTCAGACTGATCAACGCAGGGGCTACATTTCAAAAGGCCATGGACATTGTGTTTGAGGGCCTCGTAAATCGGTGCATAATCATCTACATGGATGATTTGACCATCTTTTCCTGGGACAGGCATGATCATCCCGCCCACCTCCCTCAGATCTGCGAAAGATGTCGCCGATATGGAATATCCCTCAACCCTAAGAAGTGCATATTCGGGGTCACCGAGGGGAAGTTCCTCGGGCATATTGTCTCTGAGAAGGGTATATCCATATACCCTGATAGAGTTGAAGCATTGCTGAATCTGTAGATGCCTGGCAGCAAGAAAGAGATGTGATCCTTTTTCGGAAAGATCAACTTCATATGACGATTCATCAAAAGATTCACAGAAATAGTTAAACCACTCAATGAGATGATGAAGAAGGATACTAAGATTGAGTGGAGCACTGAAGCAAAACGGTCATTTTCCCAGATCAAACAGACAATCAAGGAAGCACCTGTCTTGGCTAGTCCGGACTACTCCCTTCCATTTTACATTTACTCATTTGCTTCGCTGCATTCTGCTGCGGCAGTGTTGACCCAAAAGGTTGAAGGAGAGGAATGACCAATAGCTTTCATTAGTTCCCCCTTTAAGAACACCGAAGTCTGATATTCACCACTAGAAAAATAGGCCTTCGCTCTGGTTCATGCCATGAAGAAATTCTAGCATTACATTCTCTGGAGCAAAGTATATTCTATCATCCTGGACCAGGCTGTCAAGTCTCTTCTGATGTAGAGTGAATTGGGCAAGAGACAGGAGAAATGGATGGCCATCCTCTAGGAATATGACTTAGAAATGCAGCCCATGAAAATAGTTTGGGGCCAAGGACTAAGTCAGGTGATGGCAGAAGAGACTCCCCGCATAGAATGCCAAACTTACATAGTGGAGTCCATTACCCAAGACCCATGGTATACCAATTTGGTATACTTGTTTCTAAACAACAAATGTCCAGACGGGTTACCTCCCCAAAAATTCCACACTCTGCGGATGAAAAGTGCTCACTTCATGATCAAAAACTCCGCACTTTACCATAGAAATTATGAGGGGGTGTACCTCTGGTGCATCAACAGAAACTAAGCTGTAAGAATGATCGATGAATTCCATGGACAGTTTGGAGCAAGGCATGGCTCAACTGATGCCACTGCCCATCAGATCCTTCAGGCTAGATATTATTGGCCCTGTATATTTAAGGATGTTTACGCTTATGTTAGGAAATGTCATACTTGTCAAACCGCAGTGCATCATGAGCGTAACCCAGCTATGCCTTTGCAACCAGTCTACGAGGCTAGACCTTTCACCCAATGAGAGTTTGACTTCATCGGGGAGATCAACCCCAACTCGTCTGCCAACCACCAATACATCCTTACTGCTATTGATTGCTGCACTTGGTGGTCTGAAGCTATACTTTGCAAAAATAACACGGCGGATGTAGTTATCAAGTTCTTGGAAGAAAACATTGTCACAAGGTTTGGAATGCCCTTTGCTTTGGTATGTGACAATGGTCTGGCATTTTCTTCGGTGCAGCTACTTGAATGGACCTACAATTAGAAGATCATACTGAAGTTCTCCAGCAACTATTATCCCCAGGGAAATGGCGTTGCTGAATCAACAAACAAAAATCTACTTGAAGTGATCAAACACCTGTTAGAAAAAAATCCCTGGGATTGGCATCAAAAGTTAAAATTTGCCCTATGGGTGGATCACATTCATATTAAGGCTACCCTGGGAACATCACCATTCCATCTGGTTTATGGCCAAAACCCTGTATTCCCAGTCAACTTACAAATCCTAGTTTTACAGTTCATGCAGGAATTTAGCAACAAGGAAAACATCGTGGAGTTTTGGCTTTTAAATCTAGTACGGATGGAAGAACAGAGAGACGTAGCCCTTGAACATTTTGCGCATCATCAAGCAGTGGTAAAAAGATGGTTTGACAGAAGAGCTCAATATAAGGCTTTTCAGATCTCAGATCTGGTCCTGTTGTGGGACAAGGCTTGGGAGAAGAAAGGAAAGCATACCAAGTTCCAGCGGCTTTGGCTCGGACCATACTTTATCTCAAAAATTTGCGGGGCAAACACTTACTGCCTTAACACCTTGACTGGAGAACCTGTTGCATTGCCCATTAATGGAGAGTTCCTTAAACACTACTTCGAGTAGGGTAAGTTTGTCCTAAGTTGTATTATATGTAAATCTTTTCGCTTGTAAATTTCCCCTCCAGGTGCCTCGTGTGAGGTACCCTACCTTGTAAATAGCCTTGTCGGCTGTCCTCCATGACAGTCCTCTTTTGCCGCCTTTGTTTTCATTTTTAGTTTTCTTTTGGTCCCAGCATTTTGTCCTGTCTTGCAGGAATTAGAATGCTTCGCACAACTTTGGCCTTCGGTACAATGTCTACGACATGGTGAGCTTTAGAATCTGTCTTTAGCACGGTGGAGCCAGCCTGGTCTTCGGGGTTTGTTTCACAAGATATGGCACATTTTGAGGAATCTTCATTGGGTGTTCTTTCCCAGAATTTGGCAATCAGTGAACAAAATAATAATATAAGGAACAAGTAATCAGACACACCGAGGGTAGATCAGCTGTACTGATTGGTTGATCAACGTCTGAAAATCTAAAGAAATTCTCCCTGGGTCTGGAGTTTTATCCCCTCTTCAAACAACCTAAATATAGGTGGATAGGTGAAAGAAGTACCGCCATTAAAATTAGCTAAGCTTAAGGTTAATGCTGAAAGAAGTACCGCCTTCCCCACCTAGAAAAAAGAAAAATAACAAAAGGAAAAGCGGGACAGAACTCCGGTCTCCGGGGGAAACAAGCAAATTGATGACTGGTTCGATGTAATTAGTGCCTCTTCTCTATTCCTCCCAGAGGTCATCATCTTGATTTCTTTCCAAAGAACACATGACACCACTGATGAAAGACTATGGACTGACTCCTGTGTGGTTGGATTTTCTCAGACATATTGCTCTTCGCCTGTCAGACGCTCCGATGGGCGGCCTGTTCCAGTTTTGCTAACTAGAGATTCTATAGTTCTCAAATGAGCGAAGGCATTTGTCCCAGATAGTTGCCATTTTTTATGCCTTGCATCCCTGTCCCTATATTTTGTGTGCAAAATGTTGGGTCCCTCTTTTTATTTTTTCTTTTGGCCTTGCCTCGTCTTTCTTTCCCTTTTTGTTTTCCTTCTCTGGGGTTTTCTTCCCTAGTGTTGTGTCTTGTTTGTTTTCTTTTCGTCTCCGGGACTCTGGTCCCGGAGGTTGTCCTTCGTTGGGAACCGGATTCCAAACTCTGGGATTATTCGTCATGATGTTCTTAAGGATGTTATCACGAGGAATCTCCGGGCCTGGAGTCCAGAGGTTTTGCCTGTCCGGAGATTGCCGGAAGGAGGAGGATTATCTTTTTACTGCGGGTATAAATACAGATTATCTATCACTTTCACATTTACCATGATTAAAACCTTCGAGCACTTAGAGCGAATTAGAGAGCGATTTCGAAAGTGATTAACAGAGCATTTGCAGAGAGTTTATAGTAATCAATGCTTAACATCTTCTGTCATTCTCAGGCAATTGCAAGTGCTTCGTGGTGGTGACTCTAACAGTTCGGCAACTCAAGCTCGCATGGTAAATCCTCCCTTTCCTCTACCTTCTGCGTTCTCAGGTAGGCATTTCCGCTTTTTTGTTTCTCTTTTTTTTTTTTCCTTTGGCTCTCTGGTTTTCTTTGGTTCTGTTTGGTTTTTGTTTGCCTCATTTTGTCTTATTTCTCTATCATGTCTAGTTTGTTGTCTTTTGGTTTTGCCACCCATTGGTGGGTCGGCTCTGCCAGAGGGTTGTCTGCCCTCTATGTGGAGGTGGTCTCTCTGTAAAGTTGTAAATAACTATATATATGTTTCTGCCTTGTCTGGTTTTCCCGCAGGTGTCATCCTGTGTTGTATATTTATGTATATATGTATATAGTTGTAATATAGTCTCTGTATATTCTCCTTGTTTCTATGTATATACCCTTCGGCTCTATATATATCCTTTCAGGTGGCTAAATGAGCTGGTTGAGTCACCTTTGTGTCTGGTTTTTCACCTTCGAGCTCGCTTTGAGGCAGAAAACCACCTATTTGAAGCTCAGCTCTCAGCTCATTTTAAACAGGCAGTTTTCTCTCTCCTCCATGAAGTCTGTCAGAACCTCATTTATATCCCATGCGCGCAATCAATTCCAGCCAAGTGGCTTTCCCTTTCCGCGTGTTAGGATAGTTGGCTCCGCCGTCATCGCCATAACTGCCATTTAATACCTACGCATGTAGCGCCCACATGGGCATGGTGACTTGGCTTTTTTTTTACATATTCTTGCTAACAGTCATTTCTCCGGGCTTTGGGTCTCTTACCACCACCCATCCTATGTCTTCACCTAGTGTGAACAGATCCTTGGACCTGGATGTTTAATGAAGATTTTAAGTTTGCAATGTGTTTTGATTTTTTGGGTATCTTTGCATGACACTAACTTTTCAGGAAAAGAAAACATCGCGGTGGTAAGACCTCCGGACCCCGGAGTAACTATTTTATTTTGATAAAAATATTCTGACAGTCGCTTTGCCTTGCAGATTCCCAGAGTTCATTTATCAATCATGTCTGAAGCATCCGCATCCTCTCTGCCCGAAAGTCCAGAACTTCCCTCAACGACCACCAGGGCAGCTGTAAAATCCAAAATGGAAAGGGCCCTGGAGAAACTACCCCTCACCATGAAGTTCATGCAGAACAACGTCATCATAGGCTCAAAGATTGAGTCCAAGGTTAAGCTTATAACTGACACCAGCGTCGGAACGTGGCCAGAAATGTAGGCCTTGGTAAAAGTGATGCACATCCAGCGACAAGCTGGAGATCAATTAGCGATTAACGTCAGAGGCTCTGGGATCCTCTGGGCGGCTTGCTTCCCGTGCTCTATGTAGTCTCCAGAGCTTATCCTGATGCTAGCGGCCAAAAACAACTCCTCCGTTCAGGCTGTTATGCTTGCAGCCACGGAACCCATGGGATACCCCACTCCTCTAGTATCCCTTGACCCAGACACATTCTAGGCGGGATTGGGAATCCCACAATTCGACAAAGCCATAGTGGTCACTAGGAATGATGCCTTGAAATAGTTTACACAACTGGAGGATGCTGCCTGGGTATACATGAATACCCATTGGCTCAAGGCCCCGAAGAGGGACCCAAAGAGAATGAAGATGGAAATCCCCCACTCTGAATTCAAGGAGAGCATCCAGATGGGGATAATAGCATTGGCCCAGGTATTTGGGCAGCCCTCCGCCTAGGAGTTTTCCAAATGGATGTACTATTTCCTCCTCAACATCTCCACCAAGGGAGAATTCTTCGACTGGGCCACAATAATCTCTAATCACGTCGACTCCCAGTTTCTTCAGCTGGATAGGAAGAAGAAGTTCTATGTGTCTTCTTATGTCTTCTGGGCCCTAGCACAATAGAGGCCCCACTCCAACGGCATACTTACAGATGGCATGCTTGGGATTGGCTCGGAACAAAAATCACCGTGGGACCATTTCCCACAGATTCAATGGGAGGCCAGCTTCCCCAGTTTCTGTCGGGTAAATGATGCGTTCATTTACTACCATTTTCTTACACCCACCCGGGATGCCGGATACCGCCTGTCCACTGAGGTGATGAAGCTAGTCAGTAGTTATGGACACCACTATATTCAGTTATAGCAGCATACATACATTAGGCTCACCAGCTTCTCTGGGAAACCCTACTTGTTGCCCAGGCATTGCGGGGAAAAGATCATGTTGTTGGAATACTGCCGACAAATGATGGAGTTGCACACCTTCTTTTCCCTCAAGAAGGTCCCCAACATCCCGTTCCCAATCACCTGTGGGAACTACACCTGCAGTCTGGCTACCACAAAGGAGGCAGAAAATGAGCTAAAAAGTTATAACTTGCAGGAATTCTATCTGGCGTGGAAGAACTTTGATCCGCATAGGAAAATAGCAACGGCACTGCCCCAGGCTTCCGAGCCCCATCTTATACATATGGAGGACATCTGGGCAGATTGGCAAGATGATGTGGAGGTGGGAAACCGGCACTATGTCAGGATGACGGCTGGAATGATGCAACTATTGAGACTCTGGAGGTTCCCAAAGAATTTCTTGGACACCACCCCCACCATCGACCCCCAGTACAAGGCCAAGGGGATCGATAAAATGGCTCTGCCAGTAATGGATTGGGCTGCCCAGGAGGGGCCCATGATTGAGGACTTCACTCGAGAGGTGGTCAAGCAAAGTCATGACTATTTCAAGAGGGTGTGCCCCCGGAGTATTTGTCAAGCTCCCCAACCAGCGCCAAAATCAACACCACAGCCGGGACCCAAATTGACCCCGGGGGCCGGGACTTCTTCACAGGGTGCAGATAAGGGAAAAGGGATAGACATGACCCCTCCTGCAAAAGAAGTCCCTATACAGGAATAGATCAAGCAATCTATGGCAGCCTCCCAGCAGATGAGGGAGTAGTTGATAACGAGGCTAGCCACTCCCCCGCTCATGGCTAGAATAATTTATCCCCCTTCCTCCCCATCGTTGGCAGCCCTAATGGTGAAGGCAACGGGGGTGGATCTCATGGAAGCGGCGGCAATAGCCGATGCGGGGCCACCTTTGATTACCTGAAGGAAGAGGAAGCACATCAGACAGGCCAAAGCAGAGCCGGTACCAGTGTCAGAGACATCCCTCCCCTGAGAAATAGAAATCCTTTCTTTCAGTTTCCCAGAACTGGAGAAAGAAGTAGAACCCACAAAGGTCCCAGCCAGTCCCCCTTCGGAAGAGGAGTTTGATGTATTTGCAACCAATGACTTTGGAAATTTTCAAGGGGACAATACACAAGCGGAGATAGAAGTCCCAGAGATAGAAAAAGAGGCTGCAGACCAAGAAGACTTGGTACAAGAACCTGCACAGGAGCAGGAGGCAGAAGAAAAAGAGCCAGAACCATAAATTATCTCTGGGGCTCAAGCAATACAAGCTCTGAGAGTGGACAAATAAAAATTGAGTGAATAAATGGCATCCACTGGGGGAACCGGACCTTCAGGAATAACCATAACCCCAGCCGCTATGTTCCAAGGGCCACTCTCAGGGGTGACCTTCAGGCAGGTGATCACAGCAGCCCAAACTCTAAATCTTGGCCTGATACCTCCCCTCCTGCCAAAAGAGGTACCAACTGAGAAGGAAGCCCCGGCAGAAGAAGAAGACCAACAAGAAATTAATCTTGAAGAAGAAATCCCCGAGGAAGCCTACCAGGGTCCAGACCCAGCGATTGACATATAGGACCAGGCCGAGGAGATGGAAATGGAAGAAAACATTGCTGCAGAAAAGAATGAGGTAGGGAGGGGAACAGATGAGGTCCATGTTGCTGAAGAGCAACAACCACCAAAGACTGGGAAAGAATCAGGAGAACAAATTCTGGCAGGAAGGCCACCTCTCCCACCTCAGTGGCTGGTAGAAAGTAGGAAAATAAAAGCTTAGTCCACTCCGGTGATTCCTCTCTCCCTGGCTGAGATGATGGCCCAAGTTCAGGCCCCACCAAAAGTAAAGAAAGCCCAAACAGTTCATACTCTTTGAACTGGGCCGGGTGGAGAAATGGTTGCCGTTGTGGCAACGCCTCCCACAGACGCCGATGAAGCAATCACGGACCCCATAGATTACAATGTCGCAGAGGTATCCCTAGGAAAGAGGAGAAAGCAGGGTGAGGTAGACCTACTAAAGGAGGCAACAAGGGCTGTAGAGGCCCGGTATGAGAAAGAGGCCGAGAGGCTCAAGGCTGAGAAGAAAAAGAATGCAAAACTTATGGGGTTGCTTACTGAGCTGGCCAGACCCATCAATGCCGCTCCTCCGGAGACCTCCACATCAGAAGAATTACCGCAGAGTGTCAGACTCCCTGCGAGTAATGAAAAAGAAAGCCCAAGCAGTGGACTAGTGGGTTGCACTACAGATAGGAAACACCGAGCGTTTCCTAGTGTCCACTCTCCCAGATTTATACACGGCCCGACAAGTTATTCATCAAGAGGAAGCGCTTATTGAGCAGTGGGAGAGTGACGCTAAAAATTACGAAGCATGAAAGGTGGAGCTCGAAGAGCTCCTCACCTTGGGAGAAGATATAATTTTTGAATCTGGAATTCTGGGTGAGGAATCATTTGATTTTGTGAGAACTCAGCACTCTAGACTTGACCTCACATTGGAGGTAACCAAGCAACTGGTAGAGTCCTTGCGAGAGAAGGTAAACACTGTAAAGTATTCTTCTAATTTATATAAGTATTTTGTAATAAGGAATTTTGGGGTTGATCCTCTTAGTACAGATACATATACCCCCAAAGATTCAGTTCTGGGGAGTTTTGATGAGATAATGAATTCCTGATATCAATCCCCAGAGGGGATAGATGGGGCCCAGATGGCAAAATTAACCGATATGATACTTAAGGGTCATGAAGTGGCGAGGATGGCAGATGAATTTAAAGAAAATGTTTTGGACTTGGGGGAACAAATTGAAGTGGCTAGGCACAGAAGGGCCAGCCTAAAAGAGATAGATGAAGATGGCATTTCCCACCTCCTCCAGGCCTTCAACGATAATAAGCAACCTTGAGCTTTCTTCGGAGGCCGGGGAGAATTCAAGTGTTGGGCATTCTTTATTCTTTGGGGATGTAAGTTCTCGGATCCCGGAGTCCCAGATCCAAAATTTTTTATTTTTTCAAGTGATCCGTGTCCCGGTCCCCGAGGCCGACCGGTCACTTTCAGAAGCGGTTAATAAAGGTTGTCAGAAGGTAGTTGGCCACATCAAGGGGCGTCGGTTCAGCGGTTGGTCTTCTGATAGGGTGGTCTTCTCGAGGTGCTGCTCAGAGGTACATCTGGCACATTGGAGATAGGGTGCCACATTTCCCATTTATGAGGCATGTAGCCTCGGTTCCCGGGGGACCTACTTCCTTCTTTCTCCTTTCTGGCTCTCTTCTCGAGACTGATTCTTCTGATGAATATTCTTATCTTATTCTTCTAACATGACAAACCTATTCCATCTCCAGGTCTTTTTGTAGGGTGGCACAAGTAGTACCGACCCCCAAGTATTGTATTTTATTGGAACATGATGTAAATAGGGTTAGGGTTAGAAGAAATTTGTATAAATAGGTAGATCGACCCATTTTCAAGGGTCGGTGAAATTGATGATTTTGTTGTCCATACCAATAGAAAAGTAATTTCTCATTTTAAGTTGCAGAGCTCAATGCTCCATTGTTCTGTTCTCAATAGTTAGATGCTCCCCTGGAGCCGCCATTGTATCATGCACCAGTGCTTGCTGGAAGGAACATTAATAAAGAAGGAAGAATTCTTGGCAATGATGTTGTTGGCATTCCTAATTCTGAGTTAATGGTATTTCATGTTTTGATGTTCTTTATGTCTTCTACTCTGGTATGTTAAAGTAGATCAACGACCTCTTTATTCCCGCTGCTGATAAAATGCTAGCTGATGGTTATGTGTTTCTTTGGTATTTAGTGTAGTTTATCAGAGTATTATCGATGTTCTGGACATTTCAGCATGACTGTAGTTAGATGAAATACTTCTAACCCTGCAGGATCTTTTTCACTTTATTTTCTAAGTATAGAATGCTAGGGAGAACCTCACTCTATCGAATCTCCGGAGAGGATGAGTTGAAGAAACCAGCTATCCCCCTCAAAAAAAGTCACCTCTCCCAACCAAGCCCCGCACCGTCGTGACCCAACACCCAGGTGCTTGAAGGCCCAGAGGATTTATTTCCCCCAGACAACCTTTGCAGGAGGAGTTGGCCGATTTCCCCGGAACCCGGTGACAACTTATGACTGTTGGCGGACCTGGTCAGCAAAACCCCATCAACAGACTTTTCGATTTTGAGAATCATAAAATTGTTAGAAGCAAGGATGTCATATTCAATGAGAAAGTGTTGTAAAAATATATGTTGCAACAACATGAGAAGAAAGACACTGATTATGTAGAGTTGGATGATACTCCAAAAGATAATGTTCCAATAATGCCTTATGCTCCGCAATAACAATAACAAAAAATACCACACACCCCAGTAAATGTTAGACATTCAACAAGGCTAAGTAGATCTCTAGATAGAATTTCCCCTTCTTTGTATTCTATTTTATTAACTGATGCCGATGAACTTGATTATTATAATGAAGCTATGCAGGTGGATACAAAGCTTCAGTGGGAGTCTGCAATGATAGATGAAATGGACTCCTTGCTGAAAAATCAGACTTGGGATTTATGTAAGTTACTTGTAGGTAAACAGGCTTTGCAGAATAAATGGGTTTACATGTTGAAAGAAGAAGATGGAGGTAAGAAAATATTTAAAGCCAAATTAGTTGTAAAAGGATTTACACAGAAACATGGTATTGATTTTGATGAGATATTTTCTCCAGTTGTTAAAATGACTTCTATTCATACTATTTTAAGTATTGTGGCTACTGAAGATTTGCATTTAGAGAAGCTTGATGTTAAAACAACCTTTCTTCATGGTGATTTGAATGAATAATTATATATGGTACAACCACAGGGATTTGAGGTCAAGGGTAAGGAGAGTTTAGTGTACAAATTGTAGAAAAGTTTATATGGCTTGAAGAAAGCACCTCGACAATGGTATATTAAGTTTGATACTTTTATGAATGAGAATGGATACACTCGATGTAATTCTGACCATTGTATTTATTTCAAGAGGTTAAGTGAGGATAAATACATTATTTTATGTTTATATGTTGATGGTATGCTTGTAGCTGGGTCTAACATGGATCATATTAAGGGGTTGAAACAACAGTTAGAAAAATATTTTGCTATGAAGGATTTGGGGGCAGAAAAACAAATCCTTGGCATGAAAATCTGCAAAGATAGGAACAATAGAAATTTAACTCTATCTTAGGCTGATTATGCTGAAAAGGTGTTGCAAAGATTCTCCATGAAGGATGCCAAAGTTGTAACTACACCTTTCCCTGGTCATTTGAAATTGACTAAGGAGATGTGTCCAAAGACACCAGAAGAAGAGGCTAAAATAGCCAAGATAGCTTATGCTTCAGCTGTAGGGAGCTTAATGTATGCTATGGTCTATACTAGGCTAGAAATTGCACATGTAGTGGGAGTCATTAGAAGGTATATGAGTCACCCTGGGATTGAGCATCGGAATGCAATCAAATGGATTCTCAGATATTTGAGAGGTACATCTAATAAGTTTTTACACTTTGGGGGCTCTACTACTACTGTTCATGGTTATGTTGACTCATATTTGGTAGGAGATATAGATACCAGGCGGAGTACTATAGGTTATGTATTTACTATTGGTGGTACAATAGTGAGTTGGATTTCTTGGTTATAAAAGGTGAATGCTTTATCCACTGCAGAGGCAGAGTATGTTGCTGCTACTAAGGCAGCCAAGGAGATGATATGGCTTCAATTTTTCATGGAAGAATTGGGACATCCACATGAGGATAACTATCTGTATTCAGACAGTCAGAGTTTCATTCATCTTGCAAAAAATTCTACTTTGCATTCAAAGACAAAGCACATACAGTTGCGGTATCATTTCATTCAGTCAGTTTTGGATGATGGGAAGTTAAAGCTAGAAAATATTCATATAGATGATAATCCAGTGGATATGTTTACAAAAGTTGTAACGAGGGAGAAGCTGAATTCTTGTTCAGTTTCGGTTGGTCTTCTAGATTGAATAGACTAATAGAACAATAGAATCCAAGAAGGTTGGATCTAGTGGGAGCTTCATAGGGTAGTGGTTTAGCTACAAGATCAGTCTCCAAGTGGGAGAATTTTTTATTTATGTGGAGCCTGATCAGTCCCTAAGTGGGAGATTTTTATATTATGGTTGTTAGTAATAACTGAGAAGAGGGGGGGTTGAATCATTGGCCTCAAAAATTTATCCTTCAAAATTTAACCACTAATCACTAAACCTCAGATTATTCTATCCCTACAAGATGTATGCCATGAAATACTAATAATGATTTAACTATCTATCAGTGTTCTCTGTCAATCCTTATTCTTTTTTGATTATCGATAAGCAGTATAACTATTTACTAAAACTTAGTAAATAAGTAGAGTATACCGATATATCCAGAATGAATTATGTATGATACAAAACAATAAAGAAATGAATTATACACACATAACACATGGATTTTAACGTGGAAATCTTGTTAAGGGAAAAACCACTGGGATCGGTACCCCAAATTTTCACTCTTCTGAAGTGAGCCCTGTTAAGAGCCAACCCTGTTAAAGGTTACAAACACACTGTTAGGTGTGACCTTGTTAGAGGATTTTATACATAGAGGTTGTCACTTAGTATCAAGCATCTAATGCTGCCATCCTTGAATCAACCTCTCTCTTAGACCATCAATAGGCATCAGGCATATCCAATGCTACTTTCATGAATCAACCTTTTTGGCACTCCTTGGGATGTACCTCAATATATAGAAGACTTTTAAGTCCTGCTCTATTAAGAGACTTGATGCTTCAATAGTTAAACTAAAAAACTATGACCTATTTCTAATGCAACTTTGAATTGCAGATTTTTAGATCTATTTAAGTACATTACCTTTCTAATCAATGTATCAATTCAATTCTTTGTGCTCCACAATTTATTCTTTGTGATGCTGTGCTCACTACTCGTCGGTGTCTGCAAAATTTCTTAGCTCTCCTTCATCTCGATTGATCAGGACTGCATGAAGTATTTCTTCATTAGTTTCCCTTTAGCATCCTCTTTCTATTCACTCCCCTTGATCCCCTTTTCATGCATTGAAAAAATGAATTAAGCTTTTCTCTTATATAGACATGATATTTATTGTTTCTTGATTCTTGATTCTTGATTCTTGGCATGAAAAACAATCTGGCCAATTAGATTTAAAGCATAACTCCTGATTTATCTCGTAGATATCTTCTTGCCAAATATACAAATCAGATTTAAATCAATCACTTATCTCTGGTCGAATAAAACAAAGTAGACAACCAGTTAAGTCCTTATTTAGCTCTTCCAACTAGATATTTTATCATTTTCTAAACTCTTTGTTTCGTCAGCCACCTTTGGAGTTAGTTGTCGATGACAACTGACAGTTCTGTCGGTGAGAATCCAGTTAGCTTTGTGATATCTGTTTGTTGGGAAACACTATTTTTTCTTCCGCGGGGCTACTCTTTTCTTTTCTCATTGGGAATTATATGGGTTTGCTTTGTCAGGCAATAATGTGCTTCCTATCATCGGGTAACACTGTGAATGTTCTTCTTTGCTTTTACCGATGGTGTGCACTCCGTCGGTGTTGTTTGTCACTAAGTGAATACTTGAATTTTATGTATTGCTGAAAGCATAACCTTGGTTCCTTTGGTTCTCTGAAGTCTTTGGCTTTATGTATATGACCATACAGATGGTATCAAGTTGACATCAATGACAATATAATACAAATTATTAACTAATTTAATGCCTTGCATTATCTTCAACTTAACATTGTCAAACATTCAATCAGTTACATGTCATCAATCTCTCCCTTTGGAATTGATGGAAACATACTATATTATCACACTATACTATTTCTAATACAATATGAAATACAATAGTTGAGATTCATTAAACTACCAATCTTTTTGGTCTAATAATCGATAAATGTCTGACCATCGGTAAGCTCTATTTTAGCTTAGATATGATTCTTATAGCTCTCTTTATTCTGATGTGTTGTATCCTATCCTTGTGTCAATTTCTTTCCCTTGACTATTATTTTCTTTTGATGTCTTTTTCTCTTGTCTGCAATTCTTACTTTGTATAATCTTTCAATACAATTTCTCTCTCTAAGAGTATAATCTCTCCCTGTTGGAGTAATGTGCTAATAGATACTTTTTCTCCCTTTTCTAGAAGGATGTGATAATATGGATATTTTCTCTCCCTTTGATAGCAATGCCAAACAAGTATTTTTCAAATTTCTAACATTCATGTCAAACTATCATTTCTCTCTATCCATAATATATTCCTTGAATTTCCCTTATCCATCAACAATACAACAATATGCTCTTATGCTTGGTGTTGATATATACCTATCTGTATATAGATGTAGCTTTGAAGTTCATCTTTTTGTTTGCATCAATCATGAATGATATTCTGATAATATGTAGGTTGATGCAGCCTTCAGTTATTTTACTGACCAATAGACAAGGGTTTGACCCCTATTCTCTTTCTCAAGTACTCAAATGCATCCTTGGGTAGTGGCTTTGTGAAGATATTGGCCAATTGTTCTTTTTATTGCACATACTCAAGTGTCACCTCTTTTTCCTAAACTTGTTCTCTTAAATGTTTTGTTCTTCTCAATCTTCTCAATCTCATCATTCATAGCACTTATCCATTCTTCATTATCAAGTGCAACATTGACAGATATTGACTCAAACTCACAAAGTAAACAATTTGAGTTTAAGGACTTACTTCTTGTTCTTGTACCAACTTTCTTATCTCCTATGATCTGGATCTCTGGATGGTTCCTTTTTACATATCTTGCAAGTATAGGTACAACTCTTTTTCTATTAGCTTGATCATCATTTTTTCCTTCATTTTGTCTTCATCACCTTGCACATTGTTTTGATCATTGTCCTGACCATCGGTATTTACAGCCTGACCATTAGTTGCAACATTTTGTTGTTCTAGATTTAAGCACTATAGCTTGGGAGCTCTACATTGTTGGTAGGGTAGAGTGTCTGGTTCCTCATTGTAAGTGAACTTATTGTAGTCCTTTGGTTTTTTAGTGCTTTCCTGTTCATTCTTCTCTACAAATTCATCTATCTTTACATTTGCACTTTTGATAATTTTGTTAGAGGCTTTGTTTAAACATTTATAAGCCTTGTTCTTGGTGTAATACTCTAGAAAAATTCCTTCATTACTGTTGGAGTCAAGTTTTCCATTTCTATCATCTTTTAAGATATAAAATTGACTGCCAAAATTTTTGAAGTAACTTCCATTGGGTGTGTATCCATACCATAGCTCATAAGGTGTCTTTCTTCAATTGTACTTTGTTCAATGTGTAAAAAATAGTACTAACAACTTCCCTCCAGAAGATTTGGGTGATGCCTTTCTCTATCATCAGTGTCCTTGCACAGTCAACTATGGATCTATTCCTTCTTTTAGCAATTCCATTCCGTTGTGGTGTCCTTGGTGTAGAGACCTATCTTTTGATTCCATGCTCATTAAAAAATTTAGTGAATTCATCTGATATAAATTCTCCTCCTCTATCTAATCTTAAACATTTCAGATCCTTACCACTTTGTTTCTCTACCATATTCTTATACCATTTAAACATCTTAAATGCTTCTGATTTATCTTTTAGAAACATAACTATCATCATTATAGAGTAATCATCAACAAAGAGAATAAAATATCTATCTCCATAATAACTCTTTATCCTCATAGGTCCACATAAATTAGTATGGACTAATTCTAGAACTGCATCAGATGTATGGGTTTTGCTTTTGAAACTAGACTTTGTCATTTTTCCTTTTTGATAATTCTTACACATAATATTGTCAGGCTTGGTCATCGTCAACAAGCCTCTGACATTTGTCTTTTTGCTAATCTTTATCATGTTGTCAAAGTTCACATGACACATTCTCTTGTGCCATAACCATATGTCTTTATTTGTAGCAATCAAACAAGTGGAGTTAGTATCATTCAGATAGAATAAGTTACCTCTTGTCTGCTCACCAGTACCAATCAGATTTCTAGATTTTTTGAAGATCTTTGCCTTCTTATTTTCAAATGCTACTTTGTGACCTGAGTTATGCAACTGAGAAACACTCAATAGATTATAATTTGATCCATTTACCCAATAATAATTCTCACACTTTATCTAGTTATTCAACATTATTGTTCCTCTACCTTCAACTGGATAAGGTGTATCATTACCCATTCTTACTAAACCACCTTTATAGCATTCAAAAGTCTCAAACTTTTTCTTATCACCATTCATATGATGAGTGCAGCCATTATCTATGATCCAAACATCATTTTTGCTAATTTTAGCTATGAGAGATGTTTCTACATACCTTTCTTCATCATCATTTGAATCATCTTTTACAGCCACAAACACCATCTCGATGTCTTCATTAGATTTGGTGTCAGTATCATCATCCTTGAATTTTGCTAGGTAACTGACCTTTGTTCCTTTGTCTTTATAGTCTCGGGTATCTCTTCTTTCTGATTGTCGATAGCTTCTGAAATCACCTCTGTTAGACTTCTTCTCAAAAGATCTATCATTACTTCTGTCATCTTTTCTTATGTTAGTACATCTTGCAGCAAAGTGTCCAATCTCTTTGCAATTAAAACAAACAAGTGGTAATTTACCTTTGCCTCTCTACATTCTTCTGGTCATAAGTGCTTCAATTTCATCAAGATCATCTTCTTCATTTTCACTAGCACTATATTTTCTCATAGTGTTTTTGTGACTTGATTTACTTATTCTCATAGAAGTTTTGAATGCAGACTCTATGTTTGGTACGACACTATTATCAAAGTTATTCATCTCAAATGAAATCAGTCTTCCAATTAAACTGTCTAGAGTAACATTGCTATTTTCTACTGCTTTCATTTCTTGAATGGCAGATACTCTAATAGCATAAGTAGGCAGTAAGGTTCTTAGAATTTTACTTACCACTGTATCTTCTTCTAGTACACCTCCAAATCCTCGGATATAATTGACTACCTCTTTGATTCTTGTGCAGTACGGAGTGATGTTTTCACCTTCTTTCATTTTGAGATCATCAAAATTTCCTCTAAGGCTTTCTCCCTTGGCTCTCAAAACATTTTTTTCACCACCATGTACAAGCTTCAATTTGTCCCACATCTTCTTTGCAGTTTTTCATTCTTTGACATCTTCAAATTCAGCATCAGAGAGTGAGGAAGCAAGCTCTATCATCATGTTGTTGTGTTCATGCTTCTCTCTCATTTGTTCAACTGTTGGTGCTCCTATGGGTAGCACATATTTAGTTTCTAGGAATTGACTAACATCATTACCAATACCTGATAAGTGGAGTCTTATCTTTCTTTGCCATGAAGCAAAATTATCTTTGTTCAACTTGGGCACATCTCGTCTATTCATCTTGTAATCTTTGGCTTAGGTATTGAAACCCTCATTCTAAGCACACAAGCTCTTATACCAATTATTCGTAATAACTGAGAGGGGGGGTGAATCAGTGACCTCAAAAATTTATCCTTCAAACTTTAACCACTAATCAATAAACCTCAGATAATTCTGTCCCTACAAGATGTATGCCATGAAATACTAATAATGATTTAACTATCTTTCGGTGTTCTCTATCAATCCTTATTCTTTCTCGATTATCGATAAGTAGTATAACTATTTACCAAAACTCAGTAAATAAGTAGAGTATACCGATATATCCAGAATGAATTATGTAAGATACAAAACAATAAAGAAATGAATCATACACACATAACACATGGATTTTAATGTGGAAACCCTTTTAAGGGAAAAACCACTGGGACCAGTACCCCAAGTTTTCACTCTTCTAAAGTGAGCCCTGTTAAGAGCCAACCCTGTTAAAGGTTAAAAACACACTGTTAGGTGTGACCTTGTTAGAGGATTTTACACATAGAGGTTTTCACTTAGTATCAAGAATCTAATGCAGCTATCCTTGACTCAACCTCTCTCTTAGACTGTCAATAGGCATCGAGCATATCCAATGCTACTTTCATGAATCAACATTTTTGGAACTCCTTGGGATGTACCTCAATATATAGAAGACTGTTAAGTTTTGCTCTGTTAAGAGACTTGATGCTTCAATGGTTAAACTGAAACACTATGACCTATTTCTAATGCAACTTTGAATTGCATATTTTTAGATCTATTTAAGTACATTACCTTTCTGATCAATGTATCAATTCAATTATTTGTGCTTCACACTTTATACTGTGTGATGATGTGCTCACTGCTCGTCGGTGTCTTCAAAATTTCTTAGCTCTCCTTCAGCTTGATTGATTAGGACTGCATGAAGTATTTCTTCATTAGTTTCTCTTCAATATCCTCTTTCTATTCACTCCCCTTAATCCCCTTTTCATGCATTGCAAAAATTAATTAAGCTTGTCTCTTATATAGACATGATATTCATTGTTTCTTGATTCTTGGCGTGAAAAACACTCCATCCAATTAGATTTAAATCATAACTCCTAATTTTTCTTGTAGATATCTTCTTACCAACTGTACAAATCAGCTTTAAATCAATCACTTATCTCTGGTTGAATAAAAAAAAGTAGAAAACCAGTTAAGTCCTTATTTAGCTAATCCAGCTAGATATTTTGTCATTTTCTAAACTCTCTGTTCTGTCGGTCACCTTTACAGTTAGTTGTCAGTGACAACTGACAGTTCCATCAGTGAGACTCTAGTTAGCTTCATGATCTCTTTCTGTTGGGAAACACTATATTTTCTTCCATCAAGATACTCTTTTCTTTTCTCGTCAGACATTCTATGGTTTTGCTTTGTTGGGCAACACTGTGCTTCCTATCGTCAGGTAACACTGTGACTGTTCTTCTTTTCTTTTACTAATGGTGTGCACTCTGTCAGTGTTGTTTGTCACTAAGTGAATACTTGAATTTTATGTATTGCTGAAAGCATAACCTTGGTTCCTTTGGTTCTCTGAATTCTTTGGCTTTATGTATATGACTGTGCATATGATATCAAGATGACATCAATGATAATACAATGCAAATCATTAACTGATTTAATGTCTTGCATTATCTTAAACTTAACATTGTCAAACATTCAATTAGTTACATGTCATCAATGGTGACTGATTAGGAAAGTGATTTACCTTTCAAGAGATTTATGTTTCTCTAATTTCTTGACCGACATGTTCTAACCCTAAAGTGACATAAATTTTGTATAAATTGTCTTAGGGTTAGGGTTTCATTATCATGTTGTATGTTTTACAACGGCATTGAGCTATAAGAGATCTGTGCATTGTGATTTGATTGTAATCACTGGATAGGAATAATATTAGACTTTGTTGTTTGGTGGACGTAGCCCATGGTTTGGGTGAACCACGCTAAATATTTGTGTCTTGTGTTCTCTTCTGGTTTGGTTTATTATCCTTTGATATATGTTATATTTCTGGATGTAATTGTTATTTATGCCTTGTTAATCCTAACAAAAAATGCTATGAAAATTCTCAATTATGGTTTTGTTGGCTGTATTCCCAATCCTGGTATGTTTGCCAAAATTTTGTGGTCCTCATACTTGTTTCTTGCCTAAAAATAGAAGTCTCTCAGCTTATTTGTCATTTCCCTGTTGAAATCTTCAGGTTTTCAGGTTAGAATCCATGTAAAAATACAAAGCCTCAAAACCCTAGGTCTTGTTTATTAAGCCAAAAATTTGAGAAAAACCCTTAGACATTTATCACTTCTATTTTGGTGTTACTTTTTGGAGTTCACTTAAGTCATGTGTTGAAAATCTTGGTCGCCTAGTCGCCTAATCCGAATGGCATATTATTTTTTTCTTTGAGACTTGGTGATTAGCTTATGTTGAGATGTCTCTAAAAGTATTGGAATATTCCTTTAGCTTTAAGAGACTTGGCGGGGCTCTTCATGTCACGTACTCACTAAATGAGCCAATAGATCAGTAGTTTGTGAAAGGGCCCACAAATAAGTCATGGTGTTGTGAGAACAGATCAGCAGTTAGTGGTTCATCATGAGACTTGGTGATTTATTTGTGTCATGTGGTCGCTAGATTGGTCTACAATTAAGTAAGCAATACAAATTTATTTCATGTAGTCTCCAAGAAGAATGGCGGTTAAGTGAAAGTTGCTGAGACTTTGCGACTAACCATATGCAGTTTGAGATGAAACACAGTCAGGTTGTCGCCAAATTTAAATGCTAAGTCAACTTTCCATTCAGCAATGCAGAGACGAGTGATGAAAAATATGTGTCCAAAGTTGAGTTGACTAATGAGCTTTTCGCGTGGTCTCCAAATGGGAAAAGACCATTCAGCGATTAAGAGACTAAGTATAAAGGTCTTTGTTGTCGCGAAGTCTCCATAGATAATAAGGGTATGATGGATTACTTAGCGATCTAGCGGGAGCCATTAGATATAATGATTAAGAGATCCTATGGTGGTCATGGAGTCTCCAAGTAAAACATGAGTTAGACTTTTCATCTAGCAACTTTGATTTACACAGTTGCGTGATCGCCAAAAGTAAACTGTGGTTAACCAAGACAAAGAAAACAACATCATCGCTGGATCTCTAGAACAATCAAGGGTTAAAGACTTGGGTTAGTGACAAGGAGATTATACACAGTTGTGTAGTCACTAAATATGAATTCATAATAAAAGGCGGTAGTGTCTGACATGACAACATGAATCATTCTACGTCCAATGATAAGCTCAGATATTGATTACTGTGAAAAAGGGGTAGCTGAGATGTATGACAGAGAGCCAATCACAGTGCAACATGTCATCACCTTCAAATTTTATAAATTTTTGCACATATATGAATTTGATTTCCTATCACACTCATGGGCTATGGCTAGGTTTTCAATTAATTCCACAGCATGCTGAATTGAAGACATGAATTGCTGATTTTTCAAATGATGAGCTGTGTACTTGGAACAATTACCATAAAAAGCTAATTTAAAGTTCATTTTGACTTACCTTGCTTTTAGAATTTCAGAATGAAGAAGTGCTAGGTATTTTGAGAAGAGAGAATAAATTAGACAAGTTGCAGAGTATTCAATTGATCAGAAGGCTTCGAGTTTCTGAGAATAGTGCACAGTGAAGTAAAGTGAGTCTTGGAAGGAGATTTGTTTCAATATCGGTAAGAAAAAGGGAATTGAAGAAAATCAAACATGAGCAAAATAGTCAGTGTGGCTTCTACAAGCTGGAGAAGTGAAGATGCAGATGAAGAGGCTAAGGGGAAATGGAATTACTCTAATGAATTCCATAGATTGCTATGGGGTTCAACTCAGAACAGGAGGGCGAATGCTAATCTGTTTACTGATGACTATTGCGATGTAAGGGATGCTAATACTCCAAGGACAACAAGTTTTTCCCTCTTTAACTACTTTTATAAAAAATTTGATAAACCCATCCCAATATCAAACCCTTGGACCTGTGGTTTAGCTAGATTGATTGTTCCTGATGTCTACATAGATGTAGATTTGTTCTTAGGTCTCGCCAGTCATTATGATGTCTTGTCTAAGACAATTAAAAGGAATGATGGCACTGCCCTACTCATCCTTAATAGGAATTCATTTATGCAAGCTTTTGGCTTGTACATCACTATGTCCACCAGAATTGACATCACTAAGCAAGAGGCGAGGTACAATTTGAAGCCTGGTATTGCTAGGGCAATGTTGCAGAAACACAAGTTCAAGGGGGTAAGAAACCATCTTGGTCCTATGTCTGGGACAAGCCCTTATTACTTCAAGGACCTTCATTTCTACATTAAGTACATTGCCTATGCCCTATGTAGAGTGCTAGGGATAGATGGGGAAGCAGATAAGATTAATGTGAGGATATTGATGATGGCGCTAGATTTACAGGAGGTGCATTCTAGCACTAGCTATGACTATATACAATATATCATTGACAAGATGCATGAGGGATTTATAGCAACTAAGAAGAAAATGGATAATCCTAAGGAGAAAGAGCCCAAGTTCTTACACTACTCCATCCTCATGCATCTCCTATTGCAATATAATTTTGTGATCATGGATGTAAATAATTTGACCCCTCAGAGGTTTTATCAAGATGGACCTAATCCTATCCAGTTATGGATAAATATTTGGAATTATACATCTAGGGATTTTGATTACTGTGCATTTCAGAATTGGATTGTGTATCCAATAGTACAGAGCCTAGGCATCAGCAGGACAAGGGTCCCAATTAAGGTTATGCAACTTCTAAGGCCTAGTGAATACTTGAATAAATGGGAGGGAGACCATAATTGGGGAGATTTCTTCTTAGAAGAGAACTATACTATAATAAGGGTATATGGATGTATACATCCACCCCATGGCTTGCCATACCATGTGCCTGCAAGAGTTGCTACCGTGGAATTTATATGGCAGTTGTTGTTAATAGATAATGAGCACTTTGCATCACACAGGAAGGGGACCTTAACCCCTAGACAGTTTAGAATTTCCAATTTCACTATTGGCAAAGATGTCATTGATACAGTCACCCAGTGGTTTGAAAGTTGTAGAATGGGGAAAGCCTCGTATAGGTACATTGATCCTGAAGGCTTCATGGTAGGAGTCAGGAAATTATATACTCCCACAATTCCCAATACAAATGTCCATTGTGAATGTATTGAGGAGGATGCAACAAGGAATATTCTTGATGAAGATGAGATCAAGATAAGGAGAACAAGGAATCAGGAGTTGCTGAACATTGAAAGACAAATCAAAAGAAATGGGTTAGCTTTTGGGGGTTTTTACCCTAATTTGCCATATTTTGACAAAATAAAAGCCATGATTGATAATTATTATGTGCTTACTGAACATCTATAGACTGTTCTTGATAAGAAAGGTGCCCAAGGGCCAGATCATTCAGAATCTAAGTGTGATAGTAGTAGTGACAGTGACTATGCGCGTCCTACTAGATATGTTCAACCTTAGTAAGATGTTGTTGAGATACCATAGTTGCAAGGAGATGAAGGCCACATTGTTGACTTAACAGTGGCCACACAACCTGATGATTTAGAGGAGCCTTTAGCTAAAAGGAAAAAGATGGAAATAGGCCAGCCTTCAGTTGAAAGGAAAGAAAAGAAAAAGGATAAAGAAAGTTCCCTAGTGCCTGGGAATAGGTTATATGACCATAACCTAAGAAAATTGATTAGGGAGGGCAAGAAAAGGAAACCTGATATAGAAGATAATGTTGAATTACCCCTTAAGGCTTGTGTTGATGAAAGGCTGATACATCAACAACAGTTTCTAAATGATGATAATTTCATTAAGACTGAGGAGTTTAAAGACTTCCTAAGGTGGTATAAAAAGGAGAAAATTAGAGCTCAGTTAAATGTTGATGGGGAGGAGACAGTAACAAATGAGGCCCTAGTGGCCCTACAATTGTATGACCTAGACAATGAGGACATATCACCTAATGAAGCCAGAAGAATGGTATTGGACAGTGGCATATTGCTTGCTGAGGGTTGGGATTTGTCTTCTGCCTTCATAATTGATCAAATACGAAAGCAACCAGATTTGAAGATGTCAAGTGAGATGAAAATAGGGGATATGATTAAAGGATTTGGGTATAACCCAAAATCTCAAGCCTTTGCAATGTGGAGCCTTTTCCCTCAGGACCAAAAGCCTCAGTTGGTAAAAATTCAAGAAAACATGGTAGGCAATCAAATGGTCTGGTCTATATAGAATATAGGGGATTTGAAAATATCCCACATCATGACACATTGGGCACACTTGAATGAGGACAAGAAAAAATAGTTGTCTGACAAGTGTAGCATGTTGATAGAGGAGACCAATGCATTGGCCAAAGACCAAGAATTGTGCCACATCAAGATACATCAGCAAGATCAAGTGATTGCAAAGCTATTAAAGGAATTAGAAGAAAAACCTGTGGTGATGTATGTCCCTGTACAACCACAACCTTTGCAAATTGAAGATAAGGCAAAATCAGGAGAAGTGGTTGAAAAGGATGATATAGGAGAAAATAGGAATGAAATTGCCTTAAGTACATTAAGGGGCATTCTACAACATAGGATTGAATTCTTGAAGGATAAGACTGATTTTGTCCTTAATGCCTATAATAAATTGCCAACTTTGCATGCTGAGGTCATGGGGTATCTTGCTATATTAAACCCCTATTTTCCTAAATGGTCTACCAGGGTGCAATTGTTTGAAAAGCTTGCTTCTTTGCAAGCCCTAAGATCAAATTTTCCTGAGATAGTAATATAGGTGGAAGATGAGATCAAAAAGGTTAAAGTTGCTCTCTCATTCTTAAAAGACAAATTGAATCAAATAGAGGTTAAATTGAGCCTCTTTTCTACAGATTTCAATAGATTTGTTCCTTTCCTAAGAGGAGAAGATGATCAGGTAAAGGCGTTAAATGCCTGGAGGAATGAGTTTGACAACAAGATGCCTAACAATGAGGCATTTATTGTGGTATCAAATTTGGATGTTGAAGGATTTAATAAGATATTAGATGAGGCATTCAAGGCAGAAACTAACATCAATAAGTTTCTTTTGGATGTTAAGAACATCGCTGATGTTAGATGGGAGAGACAAAAGGAACAAATGTAGGCCACTCAAGACTTCAAGTGGCCAATAGATGATGAAGTGACAACATGGGAACTGATCACTAGGCCCAAGAAAAAGAACCCCATGGTGGAGGAAGAAATATTGGATGATGAATAAAGGTGAACACTCGGCACCTCACTATTGAGTATGAAGAAGTCAGTTATTACTAAAGAAAAGTAGGTGAGCATGTAAAGACGGTCACCCAAGATCGACATAAATGTTACCATCTACCATGAATACTATCAAAGTGAAAGTGCCAGATAAAGAGAAGAACAAGGAATATCAGATTTCATCTCGTGATTTTATTTTTTCATCGCTTCTTCTTTCTCCTTTTTTGTATTTTCTGTAGTTTTAGGGTTAGGTTTTTGAGACCATCTAAAGCTTGTTGCATCCTAAAGAAAAGGATTCCAAGATGGTCAAGGACCTATAAGTAATCAAAAAGTTGTAATTTAAAGAGAGGATGAAATATATTGTAAAATCAAACTTTCTGAATTTGTGTCTGTGTTTTCAAACTTCAAAGATTTTTTCATGTATGAAAGTAGGATCATATCAATACAATACAGTGCAATTTTACTCTTTTCTATTGTTTTCTCTTTATTTCCTGCATATGCTTTCTTATGTTTAAGTCTGTAAGGCATTCTGAAGCATTTTGGTTACAAGGTAACTATTTAATTACTTACAAGTTTCTTTCAAGTAAAGAACTAAGTTTTGTGAGTAGTTTTAGGGAGAATAATAGTATTCAAGGATCTAATAATGTATTCTGGAGGTAACTAGATAATTTGTAAGGTAGTTTATCTAAATTGTATGTAGGTTGTAAGGAGGCTTACAGTGTTTTGTTTCTATGAGACTTTATCTTATTGACTCTGTAACCCAAAGGATAGGCACTAATCTAGGTTTTGGTCTGATAATCTATCATCATCCAAGTTTTCAAAACTATTCAAAACTATTTCAATCAAAATACTTCTATTACTAAGAACAAAAAAAATGAACTCCGTAAGGACTCATGTCAGCAGGACAGTGTCCATTTTAGTGATTCCTTGGAGAGTGAATCAATTAGGTTATCCCTCCTAAAATCAAAAGGAAGAAGGATGAAAGTCCTTGTATCACTATTTTATGCTATATTTGCAACCATGGTTTGTATGGTTAAGTTTTGCATTTGGATATGTTTGGTCATATGCAAAATGTTTCATAAGTTGGCTCAATAACTCCTAATAGAAAATCAGTGTCTGCATTAATATATACTGTGTAATCAGCAATCATAAATAGGTAAAACCTTCTTGATTATTTGTGGAGCTCAAAAATGAAGAAGGATCTTATCCAATCCTTAGAAATTAGGCTTTCCTTGTATCTAAATTAGTATCAGAAGGCATAGTGTTCAAATAATCATCTTAAGCACTGCGATTCATACAAGAAAAATCCCTAACAAATTGGTGACTCTGCTGGGGAAAGAGATTATAAAGTCTGGATAAGAATTCTCAGAATATCTCTAGTCTAAGTCAGAGATCTTTGGCACTTAAACTTTTAACTTGTTTACAAATCATACATGTGGTTATTGTTAAATTACCCTTTGATAAGTATTCATCCCAAGTTATTGGGTGGCGACTCTAAAAGGAAAAGCTCTGAGATTAGTGCAAGGTTAATAAATGTCATTCAGATTGAATACTAGGTCAAGGGTGAGAACTCATCCTGAAGGGGTATTACATGAGGGACTCCCATCATCCTCAAGAATAGGAATGTCTTGGAGGAAAAAGAGAAATCAAGTTAGTATGAATGAAACCCCTCTAAGAGGTAAAGAGGTTAATGTTAGGAGAGATATGAATACAAATCATCATTCTCATGATGGAAATACTTCAGAGTATGAAGAGGCTGCTGAAAGAGTATTAGAAACACCCACAGTCACTTCTACTTCAAATGAGAGAGAGGAGATCACTACACCTAGTTCAGATTCAGAAGATGCTCCTTCTGATATGCTAGCAAATGAAGAGAAGTTCATTTTGAAATAGCTCACCCTAGTTCAACAAATGAAAAAGGAGAGAGAAATGAGAAAGAAAAATAATGATCATAAGGATCTTGATAACAATAGAAAAAGATATTCAAAACATCAAACTATGAAAGATATAGAGAGGTTTTAGAAGGACCAAGAAATACCATTCACTCACAAAGTTTCTACTTTACAAATGAACAAAGGTAAACAAAAGATGAGTGAAAATAGAGATCAAGAACCTAAATTTCAGAAGCCTTTGATAGAACAAATGTCTAAGTTAGAAATTGACTTAGAAAAATTGAGAATTGAAAAGGAAACCATGGAAAAAATGTTAGAAAAGGCACAAATGGAAGCTACAACAATTGAAATGAAGAAAAAGATAGATTTTTTACAGTCTTCAAAATATTCTCATACTGGGCCAGAGAATATTACAGCTTCTAAAACAAAAGCTACTACTTCTATGGAGGATGATAGCTTTCAAAGGAAACCACTGCATACTAAAAGGTATAAACAATTTGATTTTGTTGGTATCCCTGGATACCCTAATGCTTTTCCTAAAGATGTGGGTGATATAGGAGAAAAGCTCCCAAAGTTTGCAGGTAATAATGTTATTTCTTGTGAAACACATTTAAGGA
>MU227084.1:123339-134883 GCA_018584345.1 Thuja plicata
GTCAGAAGATTTATAGCCAATTTTGCAGAAATTGTTAAACCCATTGTAAAATTGCTAAAGAAAGATGCTAAGTTTGTTTGGAATGAAGAAGCTCAACAAGCATTTGAAAGAATAAAAAAGGCAGTGCAAGAGGCTCCAATTTTGAAATTCTAGATTATACTAAGCATTTCTCTTTGTTTTCATTTGCATCATTTCATACAATTGCTGCTGTATTGCTTCAGAAGGATGAACAAGGATTTGAACATCCCATAGCTTTTTATAGTAGATCCTTGCAGGCTGCAGAGCTTAACTATGAAATAATGGAAAAGCAGGCTTATGCATTGGTAAAGACTGTAAATTCTTTTAGGCCCTACTTGGTTTGTGCTAAGGTGCAGGCCTATGTTCCTCATTCAGCAGTAAAGGATATCCTTACACAGTCAGAGGTAACTGGTAAGAGGTGCAAGTGGATTACAAGAATTCAAGAATTCAATCTTGAAATCAATATTAGCAGGTTGATAAGAGGACAAGGCTTGGAAAAGATTATGACAGAAGAGAACCTATATTTGGTACAACTAAATAAGACAGAAATACATGACCAAGCCATTACTAGTATAGAGAGGCAACCATATTATACTGATATTGTTTTCTTTCTCAAAAGTGCTAAGTTTCCTGATCATTTATCCGAAAATCAGAAGAGGAGTCTGAAATTGCAAGCTCAAAGGTATACTCTGATCCAAGGTGACTTGTTTTGGAAAGATAAGAATGGTGTACTATTTTTGTGCCTTGACATATACCAAGCTGAGAAATTTTTGACTGAGATGCATGAAGGAGAATGTGGAGGTCATTTTTCTGCTAAAACCACCACCCATAAGATTTTAAGAGCAGGGTATTATTGGCCTACTTTGTTCAAAGATACTTATATACATGTCAGTAAATGTGAACCATGTCAAAGGTTTTCCAATAAATTAAAATTTGCAAGTGCTCTGTTGCTGGATCCAGTGAGTACTGAGGATCCTTTTTTCTATATGGGGGATTGACTTTATTGGTGAATTTCAAGAGAAGTCTAGTGCAGGGCATAGTTGGATATTAGTTGCTATAGATTACTTTACTAAATGGATTGAAGATATCCCCACAAGGAAAGCAACAAGCAAGGTGGTTACTGAGTTTCTCTTGGAGAATATTTTAACCAGGTTTGGTGTGCCTAGTAAATTAGTAATGGACAATGCTATGAGTTTCAGATCATAAGAAATGACAAGTTTCTATGAAAGGTGTGGGATTATCATATCACACTCATCCCCATATCACCCATACGCTAATGGACAAGCTGAGTCTAGAAATAAAATCATATTAAAGATACTGAAGAGGACTCTAGAACAAAATAAGAGAACATGGCACACAAAATTGAAATTAGCTCTTTGGGCTAATAGGATTACACTCAAGAAGGAAACTGGTAAGTCTCCTTTTGAGTTAGTATATGGTTTACAAGAAAGATTGCCAATTAACAATCTATTACATGTTTTCCAATTCATACAAGAAGAACATTTAGATGTCTATGACAATATGCAAGATAGAATGATACATTTGATTGAATTGGATGAAGCAAGGAGAAATAGTCAGAGAAAATATAAAGTTACAACAAAAGATGAAATATATGTTTGATAAAAGGGCTACTGAGAGAAAGTTCCAAGCTAGTGACTTAGTGCTCCAATGGAATGCAAGGGCAGAGGACAAAGGTAAACACAAGAAGTTTGAGTCTTTGTGGCTAGGACCTTATATTGTTTCAGAAAATTTTGGCAAAGACTCATATTTATCGAAGAATATGGAGGGAGAAAGTTTTGAGTTGCCTGTGCATGGGCAATTTTTGAAGCCTTTCTTTGAGTAAAAAACAAAGTAGTGCACAAGTGAATATGTATCATATGTAAATCTTTCCCTTTTTGTTTGTAAAGTTCTATAAATATTTCCCTTTTTGCTTTAGGTTTGGCTCTATTTTTTGAAGTGGTCTGCAACCAGAGATTCTGTGGTTCTTTGCCATAAACTATGTTTAGTCAATCCTCATTAGAGCCACTATTGGTTGTATTCCCAATCCTGGTCTATTTGTCAAAATTTGGTGGTCCTCATACTTGTTTCTTGCCTAAAAATAGAAGTCTCTTAGTTTATTTGTCATTTCCCTATTGAAATCTTTAGGTTTTCAAGTCATAATCCATGTAAAAATACAAAGCCTCGAAACCCTAGGTCTTTTTTATTAAGCCAAAAATTTGAGAAAAACCCTTAGATGTTTATCACTTCTATTTTTGTGTTACTTTTTGGAGTTCACTTAGGTCATGTGTTGAAAAGCTTGGTCGCCTAGTCGCCTAATCTGGATGGCATATTCCTTTTTTCCTTGAGACTTGGTGATTAGCTTATGTCAGGATGTCTCTAAAAGTATTGGAATATTACTTTAGCTTTAAGAGACTTGGCAGGGCTCTTGATGTCACGTAGTCGCTGAATGAGTCAATAGATCAACAGTTTGTGAAAGGGCCCATAGATAAGTCACAGTGTCGCAAGAATAGATCAATAGTTAGTGGTTCATCATGAGACTTGGAAATTTCTTTATGTCATGTGGTCGCTAGATTGGTCTGCAGTTAAGTAAGAAATACAAATTTATGTCACGTAGTCTCCAAGAAGAATGGTAGTTAAGTGCAAGTTGCTGAGACTTTGCAACTAACCATATGCAGTTTGAGATGAAACACAATCGGGTTGTCACCGGATTTAAATGCTAAGTCAGCTTTCCATTAAGAAATGAAGAGATGAGTGATGAATGAGACACGTGTCCAAAGGTGAGTTGACTAATGAGCTTGTCGCATGGTATCCAAATGGGAAAATACTATTCAGTGATTAAGGGACTAAGTATAAAGGTCTTTGTTGTCGCGAAGTCTCCATAGATAATAAGGGTATGATAGATTACTTAGCGATTTAGCGGGAGCCATTAGATATAATGATTAAGAGATCCTATAGTGGTCGCAGAGTCTCTGAGTAAAACATGAGTTAGACATTTCATCCAGCGACTTTGATTTACATAGTTGCATGATCGCCAGAAGTAAACTATGGTTAACCAAGACAAAGAAAACAACATAGTCACTAGATCTCTAGAACAATCAAGGGTTAAAGACTTGGGTTAGTGACAAGGAGATTATACACAGTCGTGTAGTCACTAAATATGAATTCATGAGAAAAGGCGATAGTGTCTAACATGACAACATGAATCATTCAATGTCTAATGATAAGATTGGATATTGATTACTGTGAAAAAGGGGTAGCTGAGATGTATGAAAGAGAGCCAATCACAGTGAAACATGTCATCACCTTCAAATTTTATAAATTTTTTCACATATATGAATTTGATTTCCTGTCACACTCATGGGCTATGGCTAGGTTTTCAATTAATTCCATAGCATGCTAAATTGAAGACATGAATTGATGATTTTTCAAATGATGAGCCATGTACTTGGAACAATTACCATAAAAAGATGATTGAAAGTTCATTTTGACTTACCTTGCTTTCAAGATTTCAAAACAAAGAAGTGCTAGGTATTCTAAGAAGAGAGAAGAAATTAGACAAGTTGCAGAGTATTTAATTGATCAGAAGGCTTTGAGTTTTTGAGAATAGTGCATAATGAAGTAAAGTGAATCTTGGAAGGAGATTTGTTTTAATATCGGTAAGAAAAAGGGAATTGAAGCAAAGAAAACATGAGAAAAGTAGTCAGTGTGGCTTCTACCAATGGGAGAAGTGAAGATGCAGATGAAGTGGCTATGGGGAAATGGAATTACTCTAATGAATTCCTCAGATTGCTGCATGGTTCAACTCAGAATAGGAGGGCGAATGCTAATCTGCTTACTGATGACTACTACGATATAAGGGATATTGATACTCTGGGGACAATAGGTTTTTCCCTTTTTAACTACTTTTATAAAAATTATGATAAACCCATCCCAGTATCAAACCCTTGGACCTGTGGTTTATCTAGATTGATTTTTCCTGATGTATACATAGATGTAGAATTGTTCTTAGGTCTCGCAAGTCATTATGATGTCTTGTCTAAGATAATTAAAAGGGATGATGGCACTGCCCTACTCATCCTTAATAGGAATTCATTTATGCAAGCTTTTGGCTTGTATAGCACTATGTCCACAAGAATTGACATCACTAAGCAAGAGCCGAGGTAAAGTTTGAAGCCTGGTATTGCTAGGGAAACATTGCAGAAACACATGTTCAAGGAGGTAAGAAACCATCTTGGTCCTATGTCTGGGACAAGCCCTTATTACTTCAAGGACCTGCATTTCTACATTAAGTACATTGCCTATGCCCTATGTAGAGTGCTAGGGATAGATGGGGAAGCAAATAAGATTAATGCTAGGATATTGATGATGTTGCTAGATTTATAGGAGGTGCATTCTAGCATCAGCTATGACTATATACAATATATCATTGACAAGATGCACAAGGGATTTATAGAAACTAAGAAGAAAATGGAGAATCCTAAGGAGAAAGAGCCCAGGTTCTTACACTACTCCATCCTCATGCATCTCCTGTTGCATTATAATTTTGTGATCATGGATGCAATTAATTTGACCCCTCAGAGGTTTTATCAAGATGGACCTAATCCTATCTAGTTCTGGATAAAGATTTGGAATTATACATCTAGGGATTGTGATTACTGTGCATTTCAGAATTGGATTGTGTATCCAATAGTACAGAGCCTAGGCATCAGCAGGACAAGGGTCCCAATTATGGTTATGCAACTTCTAAGGCCTAGTGAATACTTGGATAAATGGGAGGGAGACCATAATTGGGGAGATTTCTTCTTAAAAGAGAACTATACCATAATAAGGGTATATGGATGTATACATCCACCGCATGTCTTGCCTTACCATGTGCCTGCAAGAGTTGCTGCCATGGAATTTATATGGCAGTTGTTGTTAACAGATAATGAGCACTTTGCATCACACAGGAAGGGGACCTTATCCCCTAGACAGTTCAGAATTTCCAATTTCACTATTGGAAAAGGTGCCATTGATTGAGTCAGCCAGTGGTTGGAAAATTGTAGAATGGGGACAGCCTCATATAGGTACATTGATCCTAAAGGCTTCATGACAAGAGTCAGGAAATTATATACTCCCACAATTCCCAATACAAAATGTCCATTGTGAATGTATTAAGGAGGATGCAACAAAGAATATTCTTGATGAAGATGAGATCAAGACAAGGAGAACAAGGATTCAGGAGTTACTGAACCTTGAAAGACAAATAAAAAGAAATGGGTTAGCTTTTGGGGGTTTTTACCCTAATCTGCCATATTTTGACAAAATAAAAGCCATGATTGATAATTATTATGTGCTTATTGAACAATTGGAGACTGTTCTTGATAAGAAAGGTGCCCAAGGACCAAATCATTCAGAATCTGAGTGTGATAGTAGTAGTGACAGTGAATATGCCCGTCCTACTAGATATTTTCAACATCAGTAGGATGTTGTTGAGATACCACAGTTGCAAGGAGCTAAAGGCCACATTGTTGACTTAATAGTGGCCACACAACCTGATGATGTAGATGAGCCTTTAGCTAAAAGGCAAAAGATGGAAATAGGCTAGCCTTTAGTTGAAAGGCAAGAAAAGAAAAAGGATAAAGAAAGTTCCCTAGTGCCTGGAAATAGGCTATATGACCATAACCTAAGAAAATTGATTAGGGAGGGCAAGAAAAGGCAACCTGATATGGAAGATAATGTTGAATTACCCCTTAAGGCTTGTGTTGATGAAAGGCTGATACATCAACAAAAGTTTCTAAATGATGATAATTTCATTAAGACTGAGGAGTTTAAAGAATTCCTAAGGTGATATAAAAAGGAGAAAATTAGAGCTTAGTTAACTGTTGATGGGGAGGAGAGAGTAACAAATGAGGCCTTAGTGGCCCTACAATCATATGACCTAGATAGTGAGGACATATCAACTGATGAAACCAAAACAATGGTATTGGACAGTGGCATATTGCTTGCTGAGGGTTGGGATTTGGCTTTTACCTTCATAATTGATCAAATATGAAAGCAGCCAGATTTGAAGATGTCAAGTGAGATGCAAATAGGGGATATGATTAAAGGATTTGTGTATAACACAAAATCCCAAGCCTTTGCAATGTGGAGCCTTTTCCCTAAGGACCAGAAGCCTCAGCTGGTAAACATTCAAGAAAACATGGTAGGCAATCAAATGGTCTGGTCTATACAGAATATAGGGGATTTGGAAATATCCCAGATCATGATACATTGGGCACACTTGAATGAGGACAAGACAAAATAGTTGTCTGACAAGTGTAGCATGTTGATAGAGGAGACCAATGCATTGGCCAAAGACCAAGAATCGTGCCACATCAAGATACATCAACAAGATCAAGTGATTGCAGAGCTTTTAAAGAAATTAGAAGAAAAACCTGAGGTGATGTATGTGCCTGTACAACCACAACCTTTGCAAATTGAAGATAAGGAAAAATCAGGAGAAGTGGTTGAAAAGGATGATATAGGAGAAAAGAGTAATGAAATTGCCTTGAGTGCATTAAGGGGCATTCTACAACATAGGATTGAAGTCTTGAAGGATAAGACTGATGTTGTCCTTAATGCCTATAATAAATTGCCAACTTTTCATGCTGAGGTCATGGTGTATCTTGCTATATTAAACCCCTATTTTACTAAATGGTCTACCAGGGTGCAATTGTTTGAAAATCTTGCTTCTTTACAAGCCCTAAGATCAGATTTTCCTAAGATAGTAACAGAGGTGGAAGATGAGATCAAAAAGTTTAATGTTTCTCTCTCATTCTTCAAAGGCAAATTGAATCAAATAGAGGTTAAATTGAGCCTCTTTTCTGCAGATTTTAATAGATTTGTTCCTTCCCTAAGAGGAGAAGATGATCAGGTAGAGGATTTAAATTCCTGGAGGAATGAGTTTGACAGCAAGATGACTAAAAATGAGGCATTTATTATGGGATCAGATTTGGATGTTGAAGGATTTAATAAGATATTAGATGAGGCATTCAAGGCAGAAACTAACATCAATAAGTTTCTTTTGGATGTTAAGAACATTACTGATGTTAGATGGGAGAGACAAAAGGAACAAGTGTAGGCCACTCAAGGCTTCAAGTGGCCAACAGATGATGAAGTGACAACATGGGAACTGATCACTAGGCCCAAGAAAAAGAAGCCCGCGATGGAGGAAGAAATCTTGGATGACGAATAAAGGTGAACACTTGGCACCTCACTATTGAGTATGAAGAAGTCAGTTATTACTAAAGGAAAGTAGGTGAGCATGTAAAGATGGTTGCCCAAGCTTGACATAAATGTTACCAGCTACCATGAATACTGTCAAATTGAAAGCGCCAGATAAAGAGAAGAACAAGGAATATCAAATTTCATCTCATGATTTTGTTTTTCCACCGCTTCTTCTTTCTCCTTTTTTTTCTTTTCTATAGTTTTAGGGTTAGGTTTGTGAGACCATCTGAAGCTTGTTGCATCCTAAATAAAAGGATTCCAAGATGGTCAAGGACCTATAAGTAATCAAAAAGTTGTAATTTAAAGAGAGGATGAAATATATTGCAAAATAAGAATTTCTGAATTTGTGTCTGTGTTTTCAAGCTTCAATTCTTTTTTCATGTATGAAAGCAGGATCATATCAATAAAATATGGTGCAATTTTACTCTTTTCTATTGTTGTCTCTTTATTTCCTGGGTATTCTTTCTTATGTTTAAGTCTGCAAGGAATTCTAAAGCATTTTGGTTACAAGGTAACTATTTAATTACATACAAGTTTCTTTCAAGTAAAGAACTAAGTTTTGTGAGTAGTTTTAGGGAGCATAATAGTATTCAAGGATTTGATACAGTATTCTAGAGGTAACTAGATAATTTGTAAGGTAGTTTATCTGAATTTCATGTAGGTTGTAAGGCAACTTACAATGTTTGGTTTCTATGAGACTTTAGCTTATTGACTCTTTAACCCAAAGGATAGGCACTAATCTAGGTTTTGGTCTGATAATCTATCATCATCCAAGTTTTCTAAACTATTCAAAACTATTTCAATCAAAATACTTCTGTTACTAAGAACAAACAAATTGAACTCAGTAAGGACTCATGTTAGTAGGACAGTGTCCATTTTAGTGATTCCTTGGAGAGTGAATCAATTAGGTTATCCCTCCTAAAATCAAAAGGAAGAAGGATGCAAGTCCTTGTATCATTGGTTTATGCTATATTTACAACCATGGTTTGTATGGTTAAGTTTTGAATTTGGATATGTTTGGTCATATGCAGAATGTTTCATAAGTTGGCTCAATAACTCCTAATAGCAAATCAGTGTCTGCATTAATATATAACGTGTAATCAGTAATCATAAAGAGGTAAAACCTGCCTGAGTATTTGTGGAGCTCAAAAATGAAGAAGGATCTTATCCAATCCTTAGAAATTAGCCTTTCCTTGTATCTAAATTAGTATCAGAAGGCATAGTGTTCAAATAATCATTTTAAGCACTGTGATTCATACAAGAAAAATCCCTAACAAATTTGCGACTCTACTAGGGAAAGAGATTATAAAGTCTACATAAGAATTTTTAGAATATCTCTAGTCCAAGTGGTGCAAGAGAACCTACCCTAGACCCAACAAGCAATGACTCTAAGAGTCCTAAAATATATCTAGTTTAGTCTAGTTAGGCACCTAGACTAAGTTATGAGGCCTAGTTCCAGGATTGGCACAATTATGAGCCCCTGGCTCACTATGGTCAAAAATGGCCAATAGGCCTAAAATCATAGGATTTTAGTTTTTTTTCATGTTTTTAGGGTCTTAGATCCGTGTTGGATCACTAGAATAAGTTTGGACCAACTTTGGTCATTAGTTTTGCAAATATTGCAAATATTGCACAAAATGTTGTAATTAACACCCCCAATGGTTAGATTATTTAAAAATCAGTTGGAAACAATGGGGGAAGCCTTTAGATATCCCTTTTAGGTGGGTTGAAGGCATAATATGTAATTTGGCATTTTCAATCAATAAAATACACCTTTTTCCTACATATTTCAGATTTTTTTGCATGGTACGGATGTGTACAGACTCCTAGAGAAGGAAGGCTTACATTTTTGGATGCTCCTATGTCTTAGCTTTCTTTTTCACTTTGTTTGAGGTCGTGAAACCCTATAGATCAAAAGTTATTAATGTTTTACTCCTATAGTCTGTGAATTGGCTTCCTAAAATAGGGCTTGATACAAATTTACTCATTCTGGAAGATTCCATCATGGGAATTTAAAACCTTTTGGTGGAATTATTGTGCTAACAATTTACTTTGATTTCCTTTTTGTTTTGGATGGAAATATGCAGGGTGGAGAGAGAAAATTGATGCCCTAGGGGCACATCTTCATGTGTGACCCCAGATTTTAGAGGACAACAGTAATTTGACTGCCTAAAATGCTGAACCCAGACTCCAAATCATGGATCTAAACATTTTTGCATGCTTCCCATCCAATGGAAGTTTTTTGGAAGCCTTGTTAAAGTTTTAGAGGGTAGTTTCTTTGTTCAAGTGGCCCAATTAGGCCTCTTAGCCTGGTCTAAAAGTTATTACAGCAAAGCCTTCTACTTGTTTCCAATCCTTGGTGCTTGGGCATGTTTAGTAAGGCCATAAAGGGTACTATAATCCCTAATCCACTTAACACTTTCTTTGGGAAACATTTGACTTATGTCTAAATTTGTCTTTGGTGAAGGCTACAAGCCAAAGCCTAGTTTGTGAAGCACCTAAGTGTTGTGGGTTGCTTGTGAGTGAAAGAACCATTGGAACTTTAGAGTTAGGACCTAAATAGGCCATGGAATTGATTTTAGGCCACCCCTGTTCCTTGTATCCATTTTTTGGGGTTTGAGTACTTATCTTCCTAAGCAGACCTCTTAGTGAATTCTTGTTTCTTGGTGCTTGGGACTTTGACAAGCCTAGTGATTAGGTTGTATTGTCTTGTAGGGTTGAGATAAACTTCTCAAAGTCCTTTCACCATACCTATGATAGGTATCTAGCACCTACCCTTGACCTTGGGGTATTGAAGGATTCAAACTCCACCATTGGCTCATTGTTGAAGGCTTCTGCATTGCCATTGCTGCATCAAGTGGTGTCAGAGCCATGTCTGCTCCTCAACATGAAGAGATCCCTGCAAGGGTCACAAGCAGTGACTTGGAAAAGATGGTGAGAGAGCAAAGGGCTGCAAATGCGGCCTTGACCAAGAGGTTTCAAGAACTTGAGAAGAAACTTGACAAGAGCAAAAGAGATGAGTCTAAGAATGAAGAGGAAAGTGAAGAAGAGGAGGATGACCCTATTCAACACATCCCTGCAGATCAAAGGCCTTTCATTGATGCCTTAAAGTCCATGGGAAGGAGAACCATGGAAGAAAAGATAGATTTGTCAGTCTTTAATGGCAAGATGAATGCAGATTTAGCCTTGGATTGGATAGAGGCTTTAACAACATTCTTTGAATGTGAAGACATATTTGAAAAGCAGAGGGTAAAGGTGGCAAGATCCAAGTTAAAGGGGGCAGCCCTAACTTGCTAGAACTTTATCCAAGCAGAGAGGGTGAAGAATGGAAACAACATGATCAATTCATGGAATAGAATGATAGCATTGATCAAAGAAACATATGTACTTGAGAACTATGGGGTACAACTCCATAGGAGGAAGCAAAGTCTGAAACAAAAGGACATGGATGTGGGCTCATACACTGAGGAGTTCTTGAAACTATGTATGAAGACCAATAGGGCTGAAGATGAGTAAGAAAAATTAGCATGGTACATGAATGGATTGAAGGTATCCATTCAAGAAGAATTAAGTTTACACTGCCCTACCACAGTCAATAGGTGATATCAAATGGAACTTAAAGTAGAGGAAAAATGGAAGAGAAAACAAGACTTTGGCAAAGGAAAGAGCAATGATATTGGGAAGAGTTTTAGAGGCAAAATAACTCTTGGAACAAGGGACAAATTGGAAACAGCAGTAGTAGGACCCTTGACCAAGGAGACAAAGAAAATAGTGACTCCAGTTCAAGAGGAAACTATAGAGGAAGAAGACCCTTCAATAGAGGAAGGACAAATTTAGGAAGAGGCAATGGACCATTGAAGTGTTTTTATTGCAACCAATTGGGACATCATGTAGGAAGATTCCCTGAGAAGAGAAACAATAACCAAGGTGAGAGGAGAGCACAACTTGTCCAAGAAGATAAACAAGAGGACAATGCTGATGCTAGAGACTTGGAACTAGAAGAAGGAGTGTGTCTAATGCTGAGGCAGGTCTTCCTTCAAGTGCCACAAGCCCAAGAACCTCCATAAAGAAAGAACATCTTCAAGACAAAGATCAAGTGTCATGGAAAGGTATGAAATCTTCTTATTGATTCTGGTTCAACTGAAAATCTCGTGTCTTGTGAAATGGTTCAGAAATTAAACTTGCCTAAGAAACCACACCCTTGCCCCTATCATGTTTCATGGCTAACCAAAGGCCAACAAACTCTAGTCATAGAACAAGCTTGGATAGAGTTTTCTA
>MU227084.1:136069-155988 GCA_018584345.1 Thuja plicata
TCAAGGTGATGTAAGAAGCTTTCATGGGCTTGCAAAATTTTATAGGAAGTTCATCAAAAAATTTAGTCATGTTTGTGCACCAATGCTTGAAACAATCAAAGGTGGAAAGAAGACTAAGTTTGCATGGACAAATGAATCCATTGATGCATTCCAATACTTGAAGAATAGAGTTGCACAATACCCTATCTTGGTCCTCCCTGATTTCAACAAGGTCTTCACTGTGGAGACAGATGCAAGCAATTTGGCTATAGGGGTAGTCCCAAGTCAAGAGGGCAGGGTTGTTGCTTTCTTCTCTAGGAAATTGAATGAAGCCAAAAGAAAGTACTCCACTTATGATCTAGAGCTCTATGCCATGGTCCAAGCCCTCAAGAAATGGAGGAATTATTTGATCCCAAAAGAGTTTGTAGTCTACACCGACAACCATGCTCTAAGCTTCCTTAATTCACAAGAAAAACTTTCAATCAGGCATCTCAAGTGGGTAGAACAATTGCAGGCCTATACCTTCAACATTAAGCATAAAAAGGGTGTAGCAAAAAAATTTGCTGATGCACTTAGTAAGAGGATTGGTCTGATTGAAGAAGTTCAACTACAAAGTGTGGGAATTGAGTCCCTCAAGCACTTGTACCTGGATGACCCTGATTTTTTAGAGATATATCAGATTTTTATAAAGATGGAAGGCAGATATCATACTAATTTTTTTGAATATCTGATTCAGAATGGCCTTCTCTTCAAGGGAGCACAACTATGCATGCCCAAGTGTTCAATGAGAGAAAACATAATAGAAGAAAAGCATTGTGGTGGCCTAGAAGGTCACTTTGGCATTGACAAGACATCAAACATGGTAAAGAGGAGTTACTTTTGGCCCAAGTTAAATAATGAGGTCAAAAAGTTTATTGAAACTTGTACAATCTGCCAACAAGCTAAAGGAATGACAACAAATCAAGGGCTCTACCAACCATTACCAATCCCTTCAAGGCCTTGGGAGTCCATATCAATGGATTTTGTAATGGGGCTACCTAAAACCAAGCAAGGATTTGATAGTGTGTTTGTCATAGTGGATAGGTTCAGCAAAATGGTCCATTTTGTGCCATGCAAGAGCACAAATGATGCATCCCATATAGCCAACCTCTTCTTCCAAGAAGTAGTTAGAATCCATGGCTTGCCTCAGACAATTATATCAGACAGAGATGTAAAGTTTCAAGGGCACTTTTGGAGGACACTCTTCAAGAAGTTGGGCACAAATATCACCTATAGTTCTTCCTATCACCCACAGAAAGATGGGAAGATTGAGGTAGTAAATAGGTCTTTAGTAAATCTTTTAAGATGCCTAACCAAGCAATACTCACAACGTTGGGATACAATTCTACCCCAAGTAGAGTTTGCCTTCAATGAATCCATAAATAGGTCAATTGGTAAAACTCCATTCTAAGAAGTGTATGGTCTGCACCCCAAGGGACCATTGGATCTAATGGAAATCCCCTCTGACTTCAAAATCAGTGCACAAGGCCAAGAATTGGCAGAACTCATCACAAAGGTGTAGCAGCAAGTAAAAAAAACATTGAAAAAATCTAGTTTGAAGTACAAAGAAAATGCTAACAAAAGAAGGAGAGAGGTCCACTTCCAAGTAGGAGACAGGGTTTGGGAATTTCTAAGGAAGGAGAGACTCCCCAAGGGTAGATACTCCAAGCTTCAAATGAAGAAAGTAGGCCCTTGTAGCATACTAAAAAAAATAGGTGAAAATGCCTATGAGATATCTCTTCCTCCAACTTTGCAGATCTCTCCAATCTTCAATATTACAGACCTCACACCATACAAAGTTACAATAGGTTCAAGCAATGAGCAGGGTAAGGACACAAGCATTGAAGATGAAGACTATGTCACAAATCTACCCCAAAGAAAACCATTGGAGTTAGAGGAAATTTTGGACACAAAGTTACTAAGGCAGACCAAAACCAAGAAGTATATGCAGTACCTAGTAAAATGGAAGGCACTCCCCAACATAGATGCTACATGGCTGACTGAAGATCAAATCAAGCAACATGGCACTTCAATGGAGCAATTATCCTCAAGTAGGAACTTGAGTTTTAAAACTCAAGGGGAGTATGGTGCAGGATCACCTACCCTAGACCCAACAAGAAATGACTCTAAGAGTCCTAAAACATATCTAGTTTAGTCTAGTTAGGCACCTAGACCAAGTTGTGAGGCCTAGTTCCAGGATTGGCACAATTATGAGCCCTTGGCTTACTATGGTCAAAATCGGTCAATAGGCATAAAATAATAGGATTTTAATTTTTTTCATGTTTTTAGGGTCTTAGATCCATGTTGGATCACTAGAATAAGTTCGGACCAACTTTGGTCATTAGTTTTGCAAATATTGCAAATATTGCACAAAATGTTGTTAAAGTTGCTTAGCAACTTTGACAACTTTTGCCAAATGTTGTAATTAACACCCCCAACGGTTAGATTATTTAAAAATAATTTTGAACCAATGGGGGAAGCCTTCAAATACCCTTTTATGTGGGTGGAAGGCATAATATGTAATTTGGCATTTTCAATCAATAAAATACACCTTTTTCCTATAGATTTTAGAGGTTTTCTGCATGGTATGGATGTGTATAGACTCATGGAGTAGGAAGGCTTACATTTTTGCATGCTCCTATGTCTTATCTTTCTTTTGAACTTGGTTTGAGGTCTTGAAACCCTATAGATCAAAATTTTTTCACGTTTTACTCCTACAGCCTGTGAATTGGCTTCCTAAAATAGGGCTTGATACAAATTTACTCATTCTGGAAGATTCCACCATGGGAATTTAAAACCCTTTGGTGGAATTCTTGTGCTAACAATTTAATTTGATTTCCTTTTTTTTTGGATGGAAAGATTCAGGGTGGAGAGAGAAAATTGATGCCCTAGGGGCACATCTTCATGTGTGACCCCAGATTTTAGAGGACAACAGTAATTTGATTGCCTAAAACATTGAACCCAAACTAAAAATCATGGATCTAAAATTTTTGGAATTATTAGAATCCAATGGAAGTGTTTTGGAAGCCCTGTGAAAAGTTTAGAGGGTAGTTCCTTTGTTAAAGTGGCCCAATTAGGCCTCTTAGCCTGGTCTAAAAGTTATGACAGCAAAGCCTTCTACTTGTTTCCAATCCTTGGTGCTTGGGCATGTTTAGTAAGGCCATAAAGGATACTAGAATAACTAATCCACTTAACACTTTCTTTTGGAAACATTTGACTTATGTCTGAATTTGTTTTTGGTGAAGGCTACAAGCCAAAGCCTAGTTTGTGAAGCACCTAAGTGTTGTGGGTTGCTTGTGAGTGAAAGAACCATTGGAACTTTAGAGTTAGGACCTAAATAGGCCATGAAAGTGATTTTAGGCCACCCCTGGTCTTTGTATCCATTTTTTGGGGTTTGAGTACTTATCTTCCTAAGGAGACCTCTTAGTGAATTCTTGTTTCTTGGTGCTTGGGACTTTGACAAGCCTAGTGATTAGGTTGTATTGTCTTGTAGGGTTGAGATAAAATTCTCCAAGTCCTTTTACCATACCTGTGATAGGTATCTAGCACCTGCCCCTCACCTTGGAGTGTTGAAGGATTCAAACTCCACCATTGGCTCATTGTTGAAGGCTTCCGCGTTTCCATTGCTGCATCACCAAGTCAGAAATCTTTGGCACTTAAAATTTTAACTTGGTTACAAATCATACCTGTGGTTATTTTTAAATTACCCTTTGATAAGTATTCATCCCAAGTTATTGGGTGGCAACTCTAAAAGTAAAATCTCTGAGATTAGTGCAAGGTTAATAAATGTCTTTCAGAATGAATACTAGGTCAAGGGTGAGAACTGATCCTGAAGGGGTATTACATGAGGGAATCCCATCATCCTTAAGAATAGGAATGTCTTGGAGGAAAAAGAGAAATCAAGTTAGTATGGATGAAAACCCTCTAAGAGTCAAAGAGGTTAATGTTATGAGAGATATGAATACCAATCAACATTCTCATGATGGAAATACTTCAGAGTATGAAGAGGCTCCTGAAAGAGTATTAGAAACACCCACTGTCACTTCTACTTCAAATGAGAGAGAGGAGATCACTACACCTAGTTCAGATTCAGAAGATGCTCCTTCTGATATGCTAGCAAATGAAGAGAAGTTCATTTTGAAACAGCTCGCCCTACTTCAACAAATGAAAAAGGAGAGAGAAATGAGAAAGAAAAAGAATGATCATAAGGATCTTGATAACAATAGAAAAAGATCTTCAAAACATCAAACTATGAAAGATACAAAGAGGTTTCAGATGGACCAAGAAATACCATTCACTCACAAAGTTTCTACTTTACAAATGAACAAAGGTAAACAAAAGATGAGTGAACATAGAGATCAAGAACCTAAATTTCAGAAGCCTTTGATAGAACAAATGTCCAAGTTAGAAATTGACTTAGAAAATTTGAGAATTGAAAAGGAAACCATGAAAAAATGTTAGAAAAGGCACAAATGGAAGCTGCAACAATTGAAATGAAGAAAAAGATAGATTTTTTACAGTCTTCAAAATATTCTCATATTGGGCCAGAGAATATTATAGCTTCTAAAACAAAAGCTACTACTTCTAAGGAGGATGATAGCTTTCAAAGGAAACCACTGCATACTGAAAGGTATAAACAATTTGATTTCACTGGTATCCCTAGATACCCTAATTCTTTTCCTAAAGATGTGGGTGATATAGGAGAAAAGCTACCAAAGTTTGTAGGTAATAATGCTATTTCTTGTGAAACACATTTAAGGAAATTCATTGATTTTGTTGATGACTTGAATATCACCCATGAGAATGTATTAATGAAATTATTTGTTCAGTCCCTAGTGGAGGATTCAAGAGAATGGTTTGGAGCCTGTCTAATGGATTTGTTTTTTCTATGGACGAGTTGATTGAATTGTTTAAAGATAAATATGGTGACAAAACAAATAAAGGATTTTTGTTGAATGAGTTCAATAATATCAAGAAAAATTACAATGAAGAGGTTACTAAGTTTAACACAAGGTTTCAAAGAGCTATGCACAAACTATTTCAGAAGATAAAGCTAGATGAAGAGGTATGTTTAGCAACTTATTTAAATGCTTTTGATTCCAAAATGGGATATACCCTGAGAGATAAAAACCCTAGAACTCTTAATGATGCTTATAAAATAGCAGTCAATATTGAAATGAACAGAAGAGTATCTAGTAAGTTAAATAGGAGGGATGAATGAAGGTTTAGTAGGAGCAATCTGAAAGAACTAGAATAAAAAGAATATAGAGCTCCTCAGAATAATAGACCTTCTTATAATACTACTTACAATCCTCAGAACAAAATGAAAAATAATTCGTATGGAACTTAGTTCAAAGATGGAAAGCCGATTACTACACCAAAAAAGGAAAAAATAGACAACAAAACTCTAGACCCTCTTCATAGAAATTTTGTCCATTTCTGCAATGATGATACTTGGTGTGAAGCTTGTGAGGCCCCTCATAACCCTGATTTTTGTGTTGTTTCCTTGGATTTAAGGTCAAGTAAGGAACTGGAAAATGATGAGGAACTATGTGATCATAGTATGACAAATACTTATTCATGCCATGATATTGATTCAAACAGTGAAGAGGAAAATCATGATTCCTATGTTTCACAAAGGAGGGTTGAAAATCATCATCAAAAAATCTTATCTGATAGTGAAATTGATGAAACCGATGATAGTATAAGATGTTATGCTTAAGATGGTCCGGATGTTCCACTCATAAGGAAAGCTAACATCTAGGCAGCCATAAAAATTATAAGCTGAGTGTATGGGTTGCCATAATCCACTCAACTAGAGCACTGGATGATCCTATTGATATAAAGGATCCAGGAATAGAAGGAAAGATTCGACTGGGGCACCATCATTAGTGATAATCTGGATGAGCAATTGACAGCCGTAAAACATAACCCCAAGTGTTACATGAGCACTTTACGTGGTGTATCTACTAGCTACATATGCAGATTATCCTGGCCTCACCAAGAGGGGAAGTCTGAATGATCGAAATGCATGGCCCCATCTTGTATACCCGCAATTGGTAAAAGGAGAAAACATGACAGAGGATTCCCTTGTTTACAGGATAGTCAATGATGCATTCATATAAGCAGTCATCTGATCTATTGAGGGTAACTTTTCTAAAAGGATGTTAGAAGAGGTTGTTGCTAAGGTAAGGGCCATTGGGGACTATTTTATCTAGTTTAGAATAGTCACATACATCCGTATAGCCGGGTCAACCTTGCAACCAAAGAAGCTACCTAGGTACCCATCCGACTGGGTAATCATATTGGAGATGTCCAGGAAGCTCACGGATGGATATGAGAACATAAAGCATAAGAAGAAGCATTGTTGGGACTTTCCCATCTCTTTGGGACCATACACACTACAAGATATGAACATTTGTAAATCCCTTGCTTATGAATGGGATGACTGTCCCTTACAGCTTTACAAGACAGTACGAGCCCGCTTTGATCCTATAGGCACTTACAGCCACATCATTGGAAAATTCTACATACATGAACCACATTTGGAGGATCACTGGATCAACTACATAGATGATCATGAGGTCAGGATCTGGGATTACTACAGAATGAACCTCGCTCTGGAAAAAGAGGTGTTAAAAGTCCCTATTTCCCCAAAATTTTGGGAGTGTGATTCATAAGAAGTCTTAGAAGACATTTACACAAAAGATAAGGTGTATGACCAGCCAATCATGAACACCGAGGTGGACAAGGATGAAAACGATGACATAGAATTTCAGGCAAGGCACGTGATAAAGACCACCATAACTTGGATCAAGAAGCCACACAAAATGAGTCCAATCCTGGTAAAGACATTAATGGATCCCTCCAAGAAAGTAGAAAAACAACGAGGAGAGAAGTCAACAGCTCCCAAGTATAAGAAGGCTCCCCCTCAGAAGCCTAGAGATGTATATGGTCATGAGCGACCAGTTGAATATGGCTCCAATCCTAAGCCCAAGAAAACTAGAATGATGGGCTAGATTGACCCACCAACGGGGTCATCACAACCCCAATCAGGAGAAGGCCCATCTACCTTTGGCCAATCTTCCCCCACCACTGAGAAGAAAACCTATAAGAGAAAGAGGAGTTTCGAATCTCAGCAATTAGAAACTGTACAAGAAGAGCCTGAGGAAGAGGACACAGATGAGCCCTTAGTTTAGAACACTAGGTTGCAAAAGAGGAGAGAAAAGGAGACTACTAAGAAACATAAAGAGGATCCCAAAGAACAGGATAACCCTTTGGATGCTTTAGGGTCAGATGAGTTTATGCTTTCTGATTTTGGACTTGAAGGATTTTTGGATCATGGCCAAGATACACACACTGGGGGACCATCGCTCATACAACCCTAGGTAACCCTCACTCCACCACCGGTCTATTTCACCAATCCTTTGGTTAATGTTTCTGTTCCACCAATAAGCTCCCATTCTACTCCAGGGCCTAAAATCCAAGACACTAGGGTGACTCAAAGTTTAGCAATAGACAGTGTAGCTGGAGGGAGTTATGTTTTCACTCCACCACCTCACATACTCACTCCACCAACTTCTTTACCACCTCACATACCTACTTCACTGGTTTCCCTACCAACTCCAACACCTACTCCTGCACCAACCCCACCTCCATCTACTACCACCATCTCCTCATCTCCCACTCCAATCATGCCAACACTTGTTCCCTCAACATCAATCCCTCCAACATGTGCCACCCAGGTTTCTGGAGAAGTTATGAGTGATAAAGACACACCACCTTTCCATACCACACTGGAGTCCATAACCGGTCTGAAGTCCAAGGTATCAATTGACACTTCCGATGAAGAAGCCTAGGACAAAGAAGGGGATAATGTGCTAAATGAATGAGGAGAGATAGAAGGAGAGAGAGAAGAAGGGGAAATAGATGTAGATACTGGAGTGGAAAGAATGAAAGAAGGAGGGAATGAACAAGAAAAAGGGCAAGAGAAGGGATCAGATAAAGAAATAACGCCAGAGGTACAAAGCTTAACTTCAATCCTCCAAGTTGCACCATATGAACCTGTAATAGAATCCGGCAAACCTACTTGGTTTACCAAGGAGATACAACCCTAGAAAATAACCTACACCAGTGAATTAGATGGGGAGGATATGAGTATGATATCTGACACAAGATTTCCAATAGGCAGAAACCAATGCACCTGCTAGGATCATGTCATATGTAACTCAGGACACTGGGGGTCCCTGGAAAGCCCAGATAGCTATCCTACCCCTGAGAACTACTTAAAAAATAGTCTCATCAGAAAGATATACATTTAGGGAGGTAATTTGGGTGAACCTACAAGAGAAGATAGCAAGACACTAGTAGCCTTAGGGCTGAAACATGCTCCGGGGTTCATGAATAAAGATGAAGAAACCATCAAAGCTTTAATGGAACAAAATGAAGCATTAAAAGGGTTCATCCAAAAGATGGTGGGTCCTATTGACCCAAATTTTTTAGAGGCTTCACTACAGGCCATGCTTGATAAAAGGGCTACACTAGATTTGCTGGCAGGTTTGACTCCCTCTTTCATCTAGGTAAGCGCCGATTGGATAAATGACTTTGAACAATTTGGAGAGAAGTCAATTCCATCAATATTTAGGCCATACCAGACCATATTGGTTGAAGTAAATTCACTCATTGACCTGGTGGAAGATGATGGGGGTATGGATTTGGAGGTGATTAAGTGGCAAATAGCTCTCCAAGACTTAGAGATAATTCAAAAGAAACATTTCAAAATTTTGGTGAAAGTTTATGAGGGCGAAGAATTGGACAAATTTGAGACCTGGACTGAACACATGACCAAAATAATTATGGCCTACCAGAAATTACAGGCCCTTATAGATAAAAAGTGGGATGAGGTAATAAAATGGATCGAAGATATAGATACATTCTTCACAGGGGTCGACCTCAACATCTATCAGGATGAGAGCAAACAGGCTCTACACCCTTCCAAAGAGGTGGTCCACCAGTTCAAAGACATTCTGGCCAAAGTTAGTAACAAGGAGGCCCTGTAGCAACTGTTTCACATGAAAGAAAAAATACAAAGAATGTTACAGCACGAGGAAGAGATCATGTTCTTCGCTTCTGAATTGACTATCTTCAGGAAGAAGCAAGAACGAAGGGTAACTAAGATAAGAAGGAAAGAGATCAATTTTGAAGAAGTCCAGGAGATAGTGCAGAGGCTTTGGGCAGCTCACCTAGAGGTCTTCACTGGATAGGGCTCCAAGGTTAGATTACCAGGTAGACAAGGCAGGATTTTTAACACTAGGCCAAAAATTTTCCAAGGAAGAGTTTTTCGGCCTTTCAACCTCCAATTTTTTGGCCATTCAGCCCCGAAAGTGAGATATTTTTTGGCCTTTCAGCCTTCAAAGATTTTGGCCTTTCAGCCTCTCCAATTTTTTTTCGGCCTTTCGGCCCACGACAAGTCTGAAGTTTTGGGACCTCCAAGTTTTAAAGTTTTTAGGAGTACTTGAGGAATTTTAAAGGCATTAAATTTTAGGGGTAGAGGTCGGGGTCCAGAAAACTAGGGGTTTTCAGTGAGGTCACCTTTTCAGACACCATTTAGACTCCAGAATAGATTAATGGACAACTTGAGTTTATTTTGGGGAGACTCAAGGTTTCCTATCAGTTCCCACTACCAGAGACAGTTCTAGATGAATAATCCAAGAGGGACCACCGGAATCAAGAAGAAGACTCCCAGTCCACAGGAGGAACTCACATTCTTTCTCTCTCTTCTTTGGCGGATTTTTCCCTCTTTACATGAGAAAATGGATTGTAAATGGATTTAAGAATCCATGCAAGTTATATAATATCAGTTAGTAGTAGTTTCCCTTCAGTAAAGTTCTAGTTTTAACCGTTGTTCTCTATTTTAAACTCTCTGATACCCTAACTCTGAAAATGAGAGTTGTATATCAAAAATCTATATATTGTAATAAAAAAGAAATGTAAAGGGCCAACTATTTAATACAATAAAGATCTACATTGGGTGCTTCATTCATGGTGTGTGAATTAATGCTATCTATGTGAATTTATTGAATGTATGCTTGCATTATTCTTTATTTTTAGAGAGCCCTTTGTGTTATTGTGTTTCGAATTCGTGCTACTTTTAGTTGGAGTTTACTTTTGTATATCTACCTTGCTGTGATGAATGCATGGAGGAGATCATCTTTGGGCTTAATGATAAATCCATCTCATGGGTGCGCACATCTTGGTGGCTTCACAATTTGATAGATTTTGAATATCTTGCACGAGTGAATACGTCTTCTCTCCAAACGCTTGCATCCATGGAGTAGTGAATTATGACTTGGTCTGATTTATGCTTCATGGGTTGTTCCAAATCTATCCAGCATTTAATTCGCAAGGAGGGGTTTACGGAGGTTTATGTCCTTAGGATTTCACTTTTCTCACAATTTTCTTTATTTCTCGTTACCCTTCCCTCTTTAAAACACTGTCATTAATTCTGAAAATTAATATCTTGAAAACACAAAATTGCATTTTATTTACAACACCCATACTTGTTAAAATGGAAAATACCCCAAAAATAGAGAATTAACAATATTTTGTAGTTTGCAGTCTTGAATGTACCAGCAAAGGCCTCCTCGTGAACAATCACATTTATCTTCAACTAAGTAACCAAGCAGGCTATGACCCAACCCCGGAGAACCTTGGGAATAACTCTGTTATTCTTTCAAGAGAGGAAATTGAATCTCGAGATCCTAGCAAGTTGGCTTGTGTTAAAACAACACTCAATATAATCTAAACAGATTAAATCATTTGGGGCCTTTTTTTTTTTCATGGTGTTCATTCTGAGAAACATAATTGGTCTTTTCCTTTGTCCTTCTTCTTGGGGGGGAAGGTCACTCTCTATCTTTTTCATTTATCCTTTCAAAAGGATTCATTATTTATTTGTTTGTTAAATCATTAATACTATGATTTCCTCCCATGTATGGACTTGTTTGTTAAGGATCTTTCTCATTAGGAGAATTAACATCCTTCTTTACAACCACTTCCTTGCATGGAAGTGTATATCTATTGTAAAGGATTTGTTTGCATTAAGTTTGTATAATTTGGCAGTGTCTGTCCTTCTCCTTCACTAAAACCTATTATTTTCTTTTTGAGGGTTGGAGTTATTTATAATGTTGATGTTATATAGCATTGGGAGTTATCTTACTCTTGAAGGTGCATCACTTGTCCAAGAAATGTGAAGGGTATTTCATTTGGAAATTGAAAAGACTTGCATGGAGATGTGAAGAGACATAAGACTTGCATGTAGATGTGAAGAGATATCCATTTGAAATTAAGAGACTTGTGCTTGGAATTTAAAGTCTTCAGTTTTGAAGATGAAGAGTCATGTCTTCTATATTTCTCTTTGTCTTGTGCATTGGTTGGGTGTTAGACATGCATTATATTGCTGGTTCTGTGTGTAGTAGATGGATTGTTGGTTCATTTTGAAGCATTGTACATAGGTCTCTATTATTTTACCAATAAAGCATCATTTCTTGTGTGGATGGGTTTTTTCCCTCAAGTTGGAGGGTTTTCCCAGGATAATATTTTTTTTTTGTGTCATATATTCTTGCATTTTTTTTTTAATAATATTTTGTTTCTCTTCTATTCTGGTTCATAACATTAACATGGTATCAGAGCGGGTCAAAGGAAACTATCTGAACTAGATTAGAACAATTGGATTATAGAAGAATTGTAATGTCTTAAAATGGGTGTCAAATATGTTGTTCAAAATGAGAGATTCATATGAGATCATGTTGCTGAAGAGCCTTGGAGGGTAGAATATCTGATGAAAATTCTTACTTGGATAGGGAGGATGTTGTCATGTTTGTTTATGCTTACATGTTTGGCATTCACATCTATAAGGATAGCAGATGTACCAGTGTTCAAATATTTCATTCTCTATAACTATGTGATGGTGAAAGATATATTGGTGGATTATGAGGAAATTTAGGCAATAAAGAGATAAGTATTTGAATATTCATCATGAATTTTATGTAGTTAATTTATGCTATAATATTGAGGATAGTAAATCAAGTATGCTTTTAGCATTGATCTGTATATTTTCTCTTTATGAATAGTTTGATTTTGTGAACTATTGCTAATCTCTCTAAAAATTCTTCCAGGATAGATTGAGAAGCAATGAGATGATGTGAGATTAAATGCAAAGTCATGCAGCCTATAGAAATGAACATGGGAACACTGCTTACGGCCATGAGATTGAATTGATGCCACACAACTTTACTAAAGAGAAAGAACCTATTTAGATTATCATTGCAATTAGTTTCTTTGAAGAAGAAGAAATTAAATTAAGAGGGAGCCTATTCAGTTGTAGAAATCAGATTTAGAGGGAGCTTGAGTGGAAGATGTAGAATGCAAAATCCTTTGCAGAGGATAAGCAAGCTTGTGTAGCAATGTGACTACAAAAGCTCATTGTTGGAAAAACATTGGAGACAATTTCATCATATTATGATAATCAAATCCATGATAATTCTTCCCCTATTGAGAGGGAGTCTCAACATTAAAATGATATTTTATATAATTTAATGAGTTATTCTTTGAGAGGGAGAAGTTTGAGGTGCAATCCCTTGATAATGAGTTCTTCTCTGAGAGGGAGAAGTTAGAGGTGTAATCCCTTGTTAATGAGTTCTTCTTTAAGAGGGAGAATTTTTAGGTTCAATCCCTTGTTAATGAGTTCTTCTCTAAGGGGGAGAAGTTTGAGGTTCAATCCCTCGTTAATGAGTTCTTCTCCATGAGGGAGAAGTTCAAGGTACAATCCCTTGTTAATGCATTCTTCTTTGTGAAATAATTTTGACGTGAAATCCCTTGTTAAACCCTATGGGAGTATCTATGGTGGATGTCATGTGAGGGAATCCATGAATTATCTCTTGTGTTATTCACTCTCTAGGAGTAGCCATGGTGAATGTCATGTTGAGATGATGATATCACATTGAGAGAATCTGTGATAAATGTTTTGGTTTTATGAGAATGGGTGTAGCCATTGTGAGGGTCATGTTGAGAGAATCCATGAAATGAGAATATGGAAGGATACATCCCTAGTTAAGAGGGAGTGTTTTAGTTATTTAGTGTTAGGAGATATCTTTCTCCTGAAGGTGAATCACTTGTCCAAGAAATTCAAAGGGTCTTCAATTTGGAAATTGAAAAGACTTCCATGGAGATGTGAAGAGACATAATAATTGCATGGATATGTGAAGAGACATCCATTTGAAATGAAGAGACTTGTGCTTGGAAAGTAAAGAGTCTTCAATTTTGAAAATGAAGAGTCAAGTCTTCTATATATTTATTTGTCTTGTGCATTGGTTAGGTGTTAAACACACATTTTATTTATGGTTCTCTGTGTTGTAGATGGATTGTTGGTTCAGTTTGAAGCATTATACACAAATATCTATTATTTTTATCAATAACACATCATTTCTTGTGTGGGTGGGTTTTTCCCCTCAAGTTGGAGGGTTTTCCTAGAATAAATATTAGTGTTTTTTTTTTGTGTCATCTATTCTTGCATGTTTTATGCTAAGTATATTTTGTTTCTCTTCTATTTTTTAGTAATAACTGAGGGGGGGGGGGGGGNATTCTTGCATGTTTTATGCTAAGTATATTTTGTTTCTCTTCTATTTTTTAGTAATAACTGAGGGGGGGGGGGTGGATCAGTGGCCTCAAAAATTAATCCTTAAATCAAACCTTCAAACTTAGTACCACAAATTATACCTCTAGTTATCTTTAGTCCTATAAGATGAATGCCTTGAAATACTTTTATCAAATTTCTACTTGTTAGAATGCTTTGTAAAACCATCTTCTATATGTTTACCGATAAGCAGTCTTACTATTTATCAAAATACAGTAAATAACTAGTGTATACCGATCAATCCAGAATAACTTATGTGAAATGAAAAATAGTAAAGTAATGAAACATAAACACATAACACATGGATTTATAATGTGGAAACCCTATTAAGGGAAAAACCACTGGGACCAGTACCCCAAATTTTCACTCTTCTGAAGTGAGCCCGATTAAGAGCCAACCCTATTAAAGGTTACAAACACACTATTAGGTGTGACCTTGTTAGAGGTTTTAAAAGATAGTTTGTCACTTAGTATTTGGCATATAATGCTACCATCCTTGATCAAACACTCACTTGTCCTGTCAATAGGTATCGGGCATATCCAATGCTACTTTCTATGATAAAATTTTTTGATACTCCTTGGGATGTATCTCAATTAAAAAAGACTTTTGAGTCTCGCTTGGTTAATAGACTTATCCTTCAATGGTTAAACTAAAACAATAAAGTGATATGTTCACACATACAACTTGAATTATAGATTTTCAGATCTATTGTAAGTGCATTATCTCTCTGATCAATATAATCAATTCAATACCTTTGCTCCACACTGTTCTGCTTTGTGATGTTGTTTCACTGTTCATTGGTGTCTGCAGAATCAAGCTCTTTCCTTAGCTTGTTGATCAGGTCTGAATGAAGACTTTATTATCCTTCAGAATCTCTTTAGCATCTATTCTCTTTTTACTTCTCTTCACCCCTACATTCATAATGAATTAGGTTGTCTCTATATAGACATGATATCACCATTTCTAGGTTCTTGATTTTCTTGATCTTGGCATGATCCACAATTCTTTCTAATAAGATTTAAAGAAAAACTCCAGTTTTATCTCATAGAGATCTTGTTGCCAACTGGACAAAGAAGCTTTATATCCTTTACTTATCCTCGACTTTATCTGTCAATTAAAAAAATGATAAGTATTAGTTAAGTCTATTTTTAGTTCTTGACAGCTAAGCATTTTGTCATTTCTGAACTCTCTGTTCTGTCGGTCAATACTTTAGTTAGTCATTGGTTCTTTGAATTATTTGGCAATATGTCCATGATCATACCGATTATATCAAGTTGACATCAATGAAAATACAATACATTAACTGATTTAATGTCTTGCATAAACTTTCTTATTTCACTATGATCATCAACTTAACATCTTCAAACATTCAATCAATTATAGTTCATCAATCTCTCCCTTTGGAATTGATGGAAACACACTACATTATCACACTATATTATTACTAATACAATATGAAATATAACAATTGAAGTTCATCAAACTACCAATCTTATGTACTATAACCAATAAAAATATCTGGTCCTCGGTAAGTTCATATAACTTAGATTTGATTCTTGCAGATTTCTCTCTGTCTTCAATCCCTTTAATTAATAGATGTATAATATTTATTTCTTTGATGTGATGTGTTCTTTTCCTATTTCAAACTCTCTCCCTTTGACTATTCTCTTTTCTTTTGATGTTTCTTGTCAGCAACCTTTTTTTGTATGTACTCTCCCTTTCTGGTTACATCTCTCCCTATGGATAATGTGATGGATATAATATCTCCCTAATGTATAATCTCTCCTATGGATATAATCTCTCCCTGAAGTGATAATGGATATAATCTCTCCCTTTGCTAACAATGCAAAACAAATATTTTTGACAGTGATGCCAAACAAATCTTTTCTATCCATAATATACTCCTTGAATTTCCCAATCCATTGGCAATACAATAAATTTGGTGCTCAGAGTAGATAAACACATTTTTGTGTATAGATGTATCTTTGAAGTCCATCTCTTGCATTAACATGAATGATATTCTGATAATATGTAGGCTGATGTAGCCTTCTAGTCATTTTACTGACCAGTAGACAAGGGTCTGACCCCTAGTATTTTTCTCAAGTATTCAAATGCATCCTTGGGTAGTGGCTTGGTGAAGATATTGGCTAATTGTTCCTTAGATTTCACATACTCAAGTATCACCTCCTTTTCTTGAACTTGTTCTCTCAAATAATGATACTTGATAGAAATATGCTTTGTCTTGGTGTGGATGACTGGATTCTTGGAAATGTTTATTGTATTGGTATTGTCACAACATATAATTACTGGTTCAAGGATTTTCATATGCATACCTTCCAGTAATTTTTTGATCCATGCAATATTTGATTAGTTTGTAGCAGCAACAACATACTCTGCTTCAGCAGTAGACTGAGAGATGCATCCTTGTTTCTTGTTGATCCATGTGACAAGTCTGTCACTCATAAAGAATGCTCCTCCAGTTGTGCTCTTTCGGTCATCAATATTTCCAGCTTAATCAGCATCGGTAAATACCTTAAGTTCAAATTTTCCTTCTCTTCTATACCATAAGCCATATTCCTCGATATTATTCAGATATCTTAGGATTATTTTCACAACAATCATATGTGATTCCCTAGGATTAGAAAAAAATATTGCAACTATTCCTACTGCATGTGCAATATCTGGTCTAGTATGTACAACATACATGAGTTTTCCAATCATTGATCTATACAAAGTTTGATTTACCTCTGATGACTTGTCCTCCTTTTTCAGCTTACATCCAGTTTCCATCGGTGTTCCAACTGGCTTGGAATCTTCCATCTTGAATAATTTCAGCACTTCCTTGATGTATTTGGATTGTGTAATGAAAATACCTTCATCTTGTTGCATGATTTGTAGACCAAGAAAGAACTTGATCTCTCCAAACATAGACATCTCAAAATCTTTGCTCATTTCATTTGCAAATGATTTGCATAGCATATCATTGCCTCCAAATATGATGTCATCAACAAATATCTCAGAAATCAAAATTTTAGCATCAAAATCTTTAAATAAAGATTACCGTTTTCACTAGTCCTTACAAATCCAATACTTATGAGATAAGAATGAAGTCTTTCATACCAGGCTTAGGGTGCTTGTTTCAATCCATAAAAGGCTTTGTGTAATCTAGATACCATGCCCCTCTTGTTTGGATCAAAAAACCCTTCTGGTTGCTCAATGTATACCTCTTCTTCTAGTATTCCATTTAGGAATGCAAACTTGACATCCATTTGATATACCTTGAATCCTTTATATGCAGAAAATAAAGTAATATTCTCACTCCTTCTAGCCTAGAAATGGGTGCAAAGGTCTCTCCATAGTCAATACCTTCTTCTTGTGCATACCCTTTGCATACTAGTCTTGCTTTATTTCTGGTGAATTCTCCATTCTCATTCAGTTTATTCCTAAATATCCATTTTGTACCGATGGAATTCTTGTCATCTGGTCTTGGTAAAAGTGTCCATGTCTTTTTTTTCTCAATCTCCTCAATCTCTTCCTTCATAGAACTAATCCATTCATTATTATCAAGTGCAGCATTGATATATTTTGGCTCAAAATCACAAATAAGAGATCTTGTGTTTAGAGACTTACTTCTGGTTCTCATACTAGCCTTTTTGTCTCCAATGATCTAGTTCTATGGATGGTTCCTTCTAACATATCTGGCAAGTACAGGTTTAGATCTTTGTCTATTATCTTGATCATCATTGTGTCCTTCATTCTGTTCTCCATCACTTGGTACATCGTCTTGAGCAATATCCTGATTGTTGGTATTTGCAACCTGATGCTTGGGTGCAATGATCTATTGCTTAGGAGCTCTACATTGTTGGTTAGGTAGAGTGTTAGGTTCTTCATTATAGACAAACCTGTTGTAGTCCTCTAGTTCTTTTGTGTTTTCCTTTTCTTTCTTCTTTGCAAATTCATCTATCTTTACATTTGCACTTTCAACAATTTTTTAAGAGGCTTTATTGAGACATTTAAAAGCCTTGCTCTTGGTGGAATACCCTAGAAAGATTCCTTCATCACTCTTGTAGTCAATTTTTCCATTTATATCATCTTTTAAGATATAAAATTGACTACCAAAAATTTTGAAGTAACTTACATTGGGCGTGTAACCATACCATAGCTCATAAGGTGTCTTCTTGGTGTCTTTCTTCAATTGTACTCTGTTCAATGTGTAAACAATAGTACTGACATCTTCCCTCTAGAAGATTTGAGTGATGCCTTTCTCTATCATCAATGTTCTTGCACAATCAACAATGGATTTGCTCCTTCTTTCAACAATTCCATTTTTCTATGGTGTTCTCAATGCAGAGACCTATCTTTTGATTCCATGCTCATTAAAAAATTTAGTGAATTCATCTAAAATAAATTCCCCTCCTCTATCTGATCTTAAGAATTTTAATTCTTTACCACTTTGTTTCTCTACCATTTCTTTGTACCACTTAAACATCTTGAATGCTTCAGATTTATCTTTTAGAAACATTACTGACATTATTCTAGAGTAATCATCAACAAAGAGAATAAAATATCTATCACCATAATAACTCTTTGTTCTCATTGGTCCACATAGATTAGTATGGACTAACTCTAGAATGGCATCAGATGTATGAATTTTTCTTTTGAAACTAGACTTTGTCATCTTACCTTTTTGACAATTTTTGCACATGATATTGTCCATTTTAATCATCGTCGGTAAGCCTCTTAAATTTCTTTTTTTGCTTATCTTTATCATGTTGTCAAAGTTCACATGACATAATATTTTGTGCCACAACCATATATCTTTGTTTCTAGCCATTAAGCAAGTGGTGTCAGTATCATTCAGATAGAATAAGTTACATTTTATTTGCTCACCGGTACCAATCAAATTTCCTGATTTGTTGAATATTTTTGCCTTCTTATTTTCAAATGATACTCCATGACCTGAATTATTCAACTGAGAAACACTCAATAGATTATAATTCAATCCTTTCACCCAATAAAAATTTTCAAATTTTATCAGGTTATTCAACATTATAGATCCTTTACCTTCAACTGGACAAGGTGTGTCATTACCCATTCTTACTGAGCCACCATTATAGTATTCAAAAGTCTCCAACTTTTTTTTGTCACCGGTCATATGGTGAGTGCAACCACTATCTATTATCCAGACATCAGTTTTACTAACATTAGATATGAGTGCAGTTTCTACATACCTTTCTTCATCATCATCTAAATCATCTTTTACTGCCACAAACACCATCTCGATGTCGTCATCAGATTCAGTATCAGTATCATCATCTTTGCATTTAGCTAGGTAACTAGCCTTCTTTCCTTTGTCTTTGTAGTCTCGGGTATCTCTTCTCTCTGATTGTCAATATCTTCTGTAATCACCTTTGTCATACTTGTTTTCAAATGGCTTGTCATTACTTCTATCATCTTTTCTTCTATTAGGACATCTTGTAGCAAAGCGTCCAATCTCTTTACAATTAAAAAAAACAATTGGTAATTTATCTTTGTATTTACCTTTTCCTCTCTCCATTATTTTATCCATAAGTGCTTCAATTTCATCAAGATCTTCTTCTTCACTTTCACTATCACTATCTTTTCTCACAGTGTGTTTATGACTTGATTTACTTATTCTCAAAGAAGATTTGAATGCATACTCTATATTGTTTTGTAAGGCACTATTATCAAAATTATTCATCTCAAATGAAATTAGTCTTCCAATTAAACTATCTAGAGTAACATTTCTATTTTCTACTGCTCTAATTTCTTCTATGGAAGATACTCTAATTGCATACATAGGCAGTAAGGTTCTTAGAATTTTTCTTACCACTATATCCTCATCTAGTACACCTCCAATTCCTTGGATATTATTGACTACCTCTTTGATTATTGTGTTGTACTATGTGATGTTTTCACCTTCTTTCATTTTGAGATCATCAAACTTTCCTCTAAGGCTTTCTGCCTTGGCTCTCAAAACATTTATATCACCACCATTTACAAGCTTCAATTTGTCCCACATCTTCTTTGCAGTAGTGCATACCTTGACATCTTCAAATTTAGCATCGAAGAGTGAGGAAGCAAGCTCTATCATCATGCAGTTGTGCTCATGCTTCTCTCTCATTTGTTCAACTATGGGTGCTCCTGTGGGAAACACATATTCAATATCTAAGTATTGAGTAACATCATT
>MU227084.1:160956-171247 GCA_018584345.1 Thuja plicata
ATATATATATATATATATATATATATATATATATATAGATATATATATATATATACAACATGGAACATAAAGGGTCAATTTTTTTAATGAGATTTGGTAGGGAAATAAAGGAACTACAAAGTGAAGGAAAACAAAGGAGAAACAAGATGAAGGAAACTTTACATCAATTTTATTTTTTTTCTTTCTACCTTCCTATAAGGGATTTTTTTAACAGTTGTATGGATATTTTTACAAGTTAAAAAATGTGTATATAAAATAATAGGGGAAAAAACCTCAATACCTTCAATGAAATAAACTATTAATAGAGATTTTCTACCTTATTGCTTATTGCTTGAAGTTGTGGAGGTCAAGTTAGACTTTTCCACTTTGTGGACTATACATTTTTGTTGAGAAAACTTTATAGATTTGTATATGAAATAATAGGGGAAAAAAACCCAACACATTCAAGGAAATAAAAATAGTAATTTAAATATTTTTTATTATTTCTTTTTGCTTGAAGTTTTGGAGGCCAGAATAAACTTTACCACTTTGTGGATTATATGTTATTGTTGATAAAACTTTATATATTTAGATATTTTTGTGTATACTTGATATTTTTGTGCAGACATGTATAAATAGCTCTATAAATATATCTCTTTCACTCACTTTGATAACCAATTCATCTACTACTCAATTCTAGTTCATTTTCAATTAATTAAAAACCTAAATAGTCATTGTTTTGATTTTGCAAAAATAAAAAATATATTTTACCATTATACAATAAATAAATAGTGGCCAAAATAAAATGACTCCCAATATAAAGTGGGTCTTAAAAAGTAAAAGTGATTTACTTTACAAAGAATCAAATATGGGCTCCATACACATTATTTTTAATGCATGTGTTGGATTAGATTCTTTCAATAAGAATTAGAGTTGTAGAATCTACTTCAACTCACATGAGAACCAGTTTGAAAAACAACAAAGACTTAACATCTTTCACATGACAACCATTTTTAAAATTAACAAAGATTTAATATCTTTCAACAAAATTACTAGTAGAAAATGGTTTCTAACAACTCTTTTCAATAGAAATCCTTTCAAATTCCCATTTGATATTGATGATTCCTAATACACATATTTGTAGTTTTTCCCACCATTTAATGTAAAATTTCAATGTGTAGTGTTAATCTATAGTTTAAAATGTCTTTTTCCTCAAAGTCTCTATTATCCTCATATCAACAAATAATTTATATTTAAACTATGAAATCAAATGCTCATTAACAACACTTTCAATTTGTTTTTGTAGTAGATTTTTAATAAATTCAATTTACTTTAAGCTCTAAAAAATCATAGCCCAACATTTTAGTTAGTGCAATGAGAATAGCCTTTCAATAAATATATGTTACAATTCATGACAAATTTAATAAATTACAATGTCTTAAATGGATTGAAAATAGATTTCAACATTCAAAAAATAAACAACAACAATATTCCACATTGTTTCTCTAGTATAAGTGAAAAATAATACATTTTTATTCATCTCAAGTTCCACTTAATCTGCACATTGCTTTCATCAAATATATTTCCTTCTATGACTCTGATACCACCATTTGTAAATTCAATGGTTTAGAAATCCACATAAAAATACTATCAATGAAAACTCAAAATTTTATGTGTGATATTTTGTAAACATGACATAAAATTAATCATTCTAAAATACATAAATTAAACTTGATAAAATAAAATTTTCAATGGGAATAATTTGATAAAATATAAAATGTAACTATAGCTCAACAACTAAATTGATAAATACCCACAATCTTATTCAAGGTGTTGTATTTTTCAATAGTCTTCCACTAAACAAAAATAGTGATCACTTGTCCTTCTCTTAAAACATGACTATATAAAAAATTGAAATATTATATATTTATTGAAGGAATACAAATTATATACTAAAATTTGAAGTTAAAAAAGTGCAAGAGGGAGAATTACATAAATTCAAGCAAACATTAGAGCGTGACAAGTTGAAACAAAACTTGAGAGAAAATTGAAAGAGTTGAACCACTTCATAAAAAAATATAAATGAAATTCTTGACAAGAAACTTACAACTAGACCTTTAAACCACCATTAACATGTAACATTCACTTTGCAAAAATTTAAAAATGGATGTCTATTTTATTTATTTATTAATAGGTTTTAGCTACCAAACTTTAAAAGAATTAAAAAAAAAACTTAAAAATCATCAAACCACTATACATTAGGAAAGTTGTTTACTTTTTTATTTCCTAGATTTACCTTCGTGTGTGTGTGTGTGTGTGTGTGTGTGTGTGTGTGAGAGAGAGAGAGAGAGAGAGAGAGAGAGAGAGAGAGAGAGAGAGAGAGAGAGAGAGAGAGAGAGAGAGAGAGAGAGAGTATTTGGAGTTTATGATTTATGGTTTAGGGTTTCAAGATTATGGTTATAGGGTTTAGGGTTTAGAATTTAGGGGGGAGAGAGGAGGGAGATTGGGGAGAGGTAGGAAAGATGTAGAGAAGGAAAACATAGATAAAGTGAGAGAGGGGGAAAATTTACTGGCATATTCCCTGATAACCCTTAAAGGATCAAAATTTGTCATTAGTATACAAGGAAACAGTTTTGGACCGTCGGTCACAATATACACCGACAAATAGTTTACAGTGTAACCCAAGGAAGATAGTTCACAGAGTAAATCGAGCACAGAATGTCTACAGAGTAAACTGAGAATAGTCTTACAAAGACATCATTGAGCATAGTCTACAGAGTATACCAAGCACTAGTCTACCAAGAGACAATTTTATTCCTGAGAAAAGTGGATCTGAACTACACGTCAGCTAAAGCACTTTAGTCTTAAAAATAGCTTTATTATTATCTATAAAACTATTTCTTGAGGATAAAGAAAAGCATAAGTAATGGATTTAATTAGTTTAACTAGTTGTATACATGCAAACTAGGAGATAAAGGTCAAGTTGTAAACCTTAGATCATTAGAGTTATTAAGAAAACCATGAAACATAATTAGGTCATAATCTTGAATAAATAGTTGTAGTAATCAATCAAGACATGATGATTTTAGTTGAAGAGGACATCTAAGGATCAGATAGAAATAGAAGAATTCAGTTTATCAAGAACAAGGCTACCAAGCAGAACAAAGGTATTATCAATCACAATAGGTGATACATATATTTTGTGAACTTAATGGATCTGTATTCATAAATTCAAGATTGCAAGCTATCAGGTCATAAGTATTTTTGTCTACTCTCTAACAATTGTAGCAAATAGAAGAAATCTGTCAAGAAGGTGGACTTAATAGTCTTATTGTAAATCTCTTAACCGAGAGAACAAATACATTGTGTTGTTAAAATCTCTTAACTGGGTAGACTTAACAAGTCTAACATGTTACTTCGAACAGGGTAAGATCATCAGAAGTGATCACAACTTGTAGCCTTAACCAACACCTTCCATTCTGCAGATAGTGAAGCTTTGCGAGTCTCATCCCCATCGCATTTTTTACCTTCTAACAATGATTTTCTGCATTATCAATTCTTGTGTCACAAGTATATGAGTTTCATGAATGTTTTTATGTTTGTTTACATGCACTTGTATTTATGCTATGATATTACATGCATGAGATAGTAAAGCAACAATGGTCGGTAATGCAAGTAAAGATTACTAAGGTTTAATTGTAAAAGTTTTTAAGGGTATTGATTCACCCCTCTCCTCTCAGTACACACCCTTCCATTATTCCAATAATTGGTATCAGAGCTAGATCTCTTATTTGGAGAAGTTTAAATCACTTGAGAGAAAAGATCATATAATGGAAAGGTATAAGCTTGAAAAAAATATTGAGAATTATAAGTTGGAGATACAAATTTTCTTTGAGAAATACAAAGAAGCAAGAAAGAAGATGAAAGAGTTATTAGCTAAAAGAAAAGTCACGACATCTTGCTACATTGAAACTAACTATTTTTAAGAAGAGATACCTAATTTATTTGATCCATCAGGATCTGCATCTAGTAATACATCTGACACATCTAAAGGAAGCATTAAAAGTCTGAATGAAATCAATCAACATCTGGCTGAGAAAGTAAAGGTACTGCAGATCGGGCAAGAGACACATATGGAAAGAATGATTGATGTTATGAATAATGTTAGACAAGATAAACAAGAAATAACTTTAGCTATTGATGACATGAGAAATATTACTAAGAAGTTGCAAGAGAAATAATCTGAGATATAGAGACTTACTGAACATCACATTGAGATCACCAATCAAATAGTTCTTATGAGTCATGAGGCTAACCGACTACACATAGAACACAATGGAAAATTGGAAGTTATTGGTGAACTAAGGGAAGAAAATGAGAAACTGAAACATGAAGTAAGGATACAACAACAACAACATAATGATATGATCAATAAAGCTGAAGACAGTACAAAAAGAATTGATGAATTTCTGAATGGACAAAGAAGACTCAACAACAATTCTGGTTTAGGGTATACCGAGCATGGAGAATAATAAAACCAAGCTGATCAAAGAGATGTCTACACAAATCCAAGAGAAAAGAAGAATTCATATAATCACTATGGAAAACTAGGCCACACATCAAATGTTTGCAGGAGCAAGGCAAAAGGTATTCCTAAATCTACTTCTACATTCATAGGCAATTGTTATAACTGTAAGAAGCATGGACACAAAGCACAAGCATGGACCAAAGAAGGAATCCTACAAGGAAAAATATTGTCCTACTTGCAAAATGCATGGCCACACATCTCGTGAATGCAAGAAAAAGAAAGAGCAAGTTTGGAAACCCAAAGAATAAGAAAATGCATATCAACCGAGAAGATTTGATAATTCATATGTATGGGATTACAACACACGGGTAAATTGCACAACATGTGGTAGATAGGGATACATAGCTTCAAATTGCATGAGGAAATAGATATGAAGATTGAGGAACTGGAATAAATCGGGAATGGCATGCTTACACTGTCAAAAGATTGGTCACCTAAGCAAGGACTGTAGAGATCGAGTGACAGAGTCACACACTTTTGAAAATGGAAACACTATTGAAGACATCAGGAGAATGAAAAATCAAATGTGGAGGAGAGCTTCAAACAATGATAATGCTAGACAAATAAATACAGTTGGTGACATCTCAGCTAATGGATTAGGTGATTCCACCACCCCCACCTAAGCAATACAAGTCAGTATGGAACTGCACTCTACAAAGCTATATTTTACATTAGTTCCTATATTCATTGATAATATGCCAAATTAGCATAAATAAAAATGCGCTATGGTATTACTTGTTATGATTGTGGGAATCAAGTTTTGTCAGTTAATATGAACTAAGCATAAACTGCACGTCAGTAAACATATGAAAGATAACCAAGTTGACAATTTACACTGAGCATCGTCGGTAAACATGTGGGAGAAAATAGAGTTGACACCTTGTACTGAGTATTGAATACTCACCAAGATGAATTCTTTGGTGTGTTAACCAAGCATCTATTCTTTTTAAACCGATTGGAAAGTGAAGCATTTAATGCATCACTTAGGTCATATTTGTCTATAAAAAGGGCAAAGTGAACTCATTCATTCACCCTGAGTTTATGAGTGAGAGAAGTGTGAAAAAGAGTGACTAAGAAGTGGCATATTGCAGAGCATTTAGCAGAGATTCCAAAGCACTCCAAAATATTTCAAGCACCCACCATGATCATCCAGTAAGTACCAAGACTTACCAAGCTCACAATTCATTTGTGAAGAAGCCCTAATTTTCATGAACAATGGCATCCACTTCCCGAACTGTGAAAATCAAAATGAAAAAAGATAAGAAGATTGATCTCATAAAGAACTCAACCTGTGAAGAAAAAAACTATAAGTTCTATCCTGAGGTTTCTTCACAACCTGGTGACAAGGGAGTATTCTCGAGCATCCCACCTAGGGTTTTGTTGGTTGAATATATATGTGCATATATTCACTGCAAGGTTGTAGAGATCAGAGACCTTGAGATTCAAGAAGCTTACCTGAAGCTATGTAAGGATGGAAACCTACGGGATGAATATAAGCACATAGAAGTGAAAGGGTTAACCAATGCCCTACTATTCCCAAAAGAGTTCAAAACCAAGTGGATATAGATAATACTCAGTCGAGTACATGATGGGAAAATGTGTCTAGATGAACCCAAACCGATCACAAAATATGTGATTCATGCAGTGACCAGTTATCCCATCACCGAGAAGGAAAAATCCCTAAAGTATCCTTCACACCCCGAGATTGAAAAGGTAATAGGAGCATAATGGGATGACAGAGGGTTGAAACTCAATACTATCACCAACCCTGAGATGAAAATTGGTGCATGTGTACTTGGATACAAGATATTCCAAGGTAGCAGAATGAACAACATAGCATGTTGAGTAGTTGACACTGCATATAAAATTGTGAATAAGGGACTGCAACTAGACTTATCCAAGCTGCTATTGAAGCAACCGGAGGAGAATATGAGAAAAATTATATCAGCCAGATCTAACACATGTAAGTTTGGTTCCCTCTTTATGTGCACATTATTCTATTTGTAAAACCTATTTCTTTCAGTCAGTAATGTCACGTGGGACACAGACCATCCAATCACTACACAAATTAGTGATTTCATTAAGTTACTAGGAGACAATTTCATATCTTTAATGGATGGCTACTTTGCCACATTCAAGACTAGGATGGAAAAGAGGATGAGAATCCCTACTCAACTAGTGGAAAAATAAAAAGATGAGATATGTTTTTTAGTTGACATCGACTCAACACTCATCAAACCTGCACAACCGAGAATTGCATGGTTACCACCACTAGAATATGAAATTGACATTGATCAAGCTACAAAAGCTATTGAAACCTTGAGAAATGATCTAGTGGATAAAACCTTGAAAAGATTTGGAACATATGAGGAAGCCAAGTCTAGAATGAAGACTGGTTTAGTAGTAAAGAACATAGATAGGAAGAAGACAAAAATAATGAACACTCTTCAAAAGAAATTCTTGATAAATGATGAAGACTTAGAGAAATCAGTAGATATCACTGAGGATTAGTCACCCATTGGTGAAGCTAAAGAGATAAGTGGTCTAGAGTCTACTAAATCAGATGCACCACCTTTAAAGAAACCAAAGGTTACTTGATGACATGTAACTGATTGAATGTTTGAAGATATTAAGTTGATAATCATGCAAGGCATTAAATCAGTTAATGTATTGTATTGTTATTGATGTCAACTTGATATAATCTATATGGTCATGGAAATACTACAAAAGACTTCAAAGAACTGATGAATAAAGAGTATGCTATCAGTAATCCATACAAGTCAAGTATTCACTAAGTGACTGCATACACCGATGGACTGCACACTGACGATCAAAATAAAAGAGCAGAGTCACAATGTTACCTGATGAGCTAATGCACAGCATTACCGACTAGGAGATTTACAGTGTTGCTCAATGAGAAAAACATAGAGTAACCCGACAAAAATATTTTCAGTGTTGCCCGATGAAAAAGACAAGGATAGAGATTCTAATGACAACTGAAATCACACCGACGGAATAGTCAGTTATCACCGATGACTAACTAAAGTGTTGACCAAAATAATAGAGAGTTTAGAAAATGACAAAATGCTTAGCTTTCAAGAAGCTAAAGATATAATTGATGAATACTTATAATTGTTTTAATCATCCAGATAAATTCAGAGATAAGTAAGTGATTTAAAGCTGATTTGTCTAGTTGGCAAGAAGATCTCTTTGAGATAAATCATGAGTTTTCTTTAAATCTATTGGTGAGAACTATGGAACATACCAAGAATCAAGAAAGCCAAAAAAAGGGGAAATTATGTCTATATAGAGACAAACCCAATTGATTACGAAGTGTGGGGTGAACAAGAGAAGAGGAAAGATGCTAAAGAAAGTCTTCATTCAGTCTTGATCAACAAGCTGAGGAAAGAGCTAGATTTTGCAGACACCAATGGACAGTGAGACAAGCATCACAGAGTAGAACATTATGGAGCAAAGGTATAAGTGATTATATTGATCAAAGAGGTAATGGACTTATAATAGATCTAGAAATATGCAATTGAGTTGTATGTATGAACATATCATTAGTGTTTCAGTTTAAACATTGAAGCATATAAGCCTCCTAACTGAGCATGACTTAAAATTCTTTTACAATTGAGATACATCCAATGAGTATCAAAAACTTTGATCACAAAAGTAGCATTGTATATGCCCGATACCTATTGACAGGCCAAGTGAGTGTTCGATCAAGGATGGTAGAATTAGATTCCAGATACTAGTTTACAAACTATTTCTAAATCCTCTAACAAGGTCACACCTAATAGTGTGTTTGTAACCTTTAAAAGGGTTGGCTCCTAATAGAGCTCACTTAAGAAGAGTGAAAATTTGGGGTACCGGTCCCAGTGGTTTTTCCCTTAACAGGGTTTCCATGTTAAAATCCTTGTGTTATGTGTTTATGGTTTAATACTTTACTGTTTTACATTTCACATATGCATTTATGGATTTATCGGTATACTCTGCATGTTTAGTATGTTTTGGTAAATATGTTTACTTCTTGTGGTAAAGAGAGATTAGCAAAGAAATTAGACAAGTAGAAAATTGGTTAAAGTATTTCAAAGCATACATCTCGTAGGACAGAAGATAACTTGAGACATAATTAGTGGTTATAAGTTTTAAGGGTTGATTTAAGGATTGATTTTTAAGGCCACTAATTCACCCCCCCTCTTAGTTATTACTAACAATTGGTATTAGAGATTATGTGCTTAGAAGGAAGGTTTCAAGACCTAAGATAAAGATCACAAGATGAATAGACGAGATGTGCCCAAGTTGAAGAAACAAAATTTTGCTTCATGGAAGAGCAGAATAAGACTTCACTTATCAGGTATTGGTAATGATGTTACTCAATATTTAGATGTTGAATATGTGTTTCCCACAAGAGCACCAATGGTTGAACAATTGAGAGAGAAGCATGAGTGAAATTGCATGATGATAGAGCTTGCTTCCTCACTCTTCGGTGCTGAATTTGAAGATGTCAAAACTTGCAAGACTACAAAGTAGAAGTGGGACAAATTGATTCTTGTATATGGTGGTGACAAAAATGTTTTGAGAGCCAAGGCAGAAAGCCTTAGAGGAAATTTTGATGATCTCAAGATGAAAGAAGGTGAAAACATCACTCAATACAACACAAGAATCAAAGAGGTAGTCAATGCTATCTGAGGAGTTGGAGGTGTACTAGAAGAAGCTACAGTGGTAAGAAAAATTCTAAGAACCTTACTGCCTACTTATGCTATTAGAGTATATCCCATTCAAGAAATGAGAGCAGTAGAAAATAGGAATGTTACTCTAGACAGTTTGATTGGAAGACTGATTTCATTTTAGATGAACAACTTTGATAATAGTGTCTTACCAAACATAGAGTCTACATTCAAAACTTCTATGAGAATAAGTAAATAAAGTAATATAAACACTATGAGAAAAGATAGTGATAGTGAAAGTGAAGAAGATGATCTTGATGAAATTGAAGCACTTATGGATAGAAGAATGCAAAGAGGTAAAGGTAAATTACCACTTGTTTGTTTGAATTGTAAAGAGATTGGACACTTTTCTGTAAGATGTACTAATAGAAGAAAAGATGATAGAAGTACTGATAGATCATTTGAAAAGAAGTCTAACATAGGTGATTACAGAAGCCACTGACAATCAGAAAAAAGAGATACTCGAGACTACAAGGACAAAAGAAAGAAGGCCAGTTACCTAGAAAAATGCAAAGATGATGATACTGACACCGAATCTAATGAAGACATCGAGATAGTGTTTGTAGTAGTAAAAGATGATTCAAATGATGATGAAGAAAGGTATGTAGAAATTTCACTCATATCTAAAGTTAGTAAAAATGATGTCTAGATCATAGATAGTGGTTGCACTCACCATATGACCGGTGATAAGAAAAAGTTTGAGACTTTTGAATACTATAAAAGTGGTTCAGTAAGAATGGGTAATGACACACCTTGTCCAGTCGAAGGTAGAGGAAACATAATGTTGAATACCTAGATACAATTGTAAAATGCTTATTTGGTAAATGGATTGAATTATAATCTATTGAGTGTTTCTCAGCTAAATAATTAATTATTTGCGTTTAGAGACGAGGTCATCTTAAGGAAATTAATAACATTTCCTTGATAAATGTAACCTACTAGGTTAATCCAATTTACTAAATTAGGATGTAATACGTTTGTTTCATTAGGG
>MU227084.1:176164-187688 GCA_018584345.1 Thuja plicata
AAAGAGTACGGTACTGTACCATCAACAAAACTATAACAACTACTCATAAGATCCAAAAGACGACATACATAAACCATAATGTCAATACTCAGAATATCATCCTGATGAGTCAAGTGTCAAAATGACAGTCAAACTAGGACAGGTCAGGGCAGGACCTCACAATATCAATATAATATCTAAAGAAAATGAGAAAACACCTGAGCCTGATGCAAACATACCGATGTAGAAAGGTGATGAACATGGGGAGCAAAAAGATACAAATGGGGAGAAGAAAGATACAAGTGGAAAAGACAAATCGAGTGATGCCACTGCAAAGAACACCAAAGAGGCAAACAAGGCTGAAAATAAAGACAAGGTTGATGTAGAGACATCTACAACCGACCAACAGGTTCATACCGAGCAACATACCAAAGGCACCACACCTCCCAGTAAATCACCAAAATCATCATAGACAAAGAAGGATCTTGCTATAATCCTTCATTCCCATACTTCTACCCACATTCCCAAGAAGAAAAAGAACAAGAAGAACAAAGCACCAGTAACAATTGATGAGATCATTGATATACCTGACTATGATCCAAGAACATTGGATCCTGAGTCACTAACAAAGAATGGATAACTATGCAAAAGGAAGGCAATACATGACAAGCTCAAGAAGGAGCACAAAAATTCACAATTCCTAGATATAACAAAGGAAATCCTATTGTAGATAGTTTCTGACACACAAATTGATCAAAATTCAACTATCCTTGATCAACTAGCAGTTCTGACCAAGGTAATAACATCATAGAATGTAGGAGCCAACAAGGTCATTGAAGAACATGCAGAAGAGAAATGTCAATACAAGCTAACCAAGAAAATCAGCTAGGAAGTGGTAGAGAACAAGGTAAAACATTCTGAGCTAGTAACTACACTAGAAAAAATAATGTCAGAAGTAGTTAACTTAGCTCAAAAGTTGTGCACACTAGAGCAATTCACTACCAAGCAGTGAAAAGATTGCTAAAATAAATGAGGATCTGAAAACTAGTGCACAAACTCTATCAACCGAGCCAAGTGCATTCCAACCTCATTATGAGAAGATTGTAGATCAAAATGGTTGAGACTTTAAATTCAAAAGGAGGAAATAAAAATCAGATATGAAGTAATCGAGCTTCAAGCTATGTTATTACCGAATCTCACATTGCTGCTAGAACACATGACTTTGGCAAAGACTCTAGTTGCCACCCCAGAGATGTCATTCATAGAGAGTATCTATGACATGCATGAAAGAATCACTTTGGAGCATGTGACCCTCCAACACCTCAAGGAGAAATGGGACAAGATGATGGAAGCCATACAAAAATCCCATTCACACATATTAGACAAGCTGTAAGTACTACATCTTTGTCAATAATTTCAAAAAAGGGGCAAAATGAATGTACAAAAACGGGAAAATGTACTAAGGAAAACATGTACATAAATTGTACCGAGGTATGAACATAAAAGGCATCATTGAAATGTATACACTGTACATATCATTTTTTGATACTAATGCCAAAGGGGAGATTGATAATCCTTAAAGGATCAAAAGTTGTCATTAGTATACAAGGAAACAGTTTTGGACCATTAGTCACAATATACATCGACAAATAGTATATAGTGTAACCCGAGGAAGACAGTTCACAGAGTAAACCAAGAAAAGAATTTCTACAAAGTAAACCGAGCACAGTCTTACAAAAACATCACCGAGCATAGTCTATAGAGTATACCGAGCACCAGTCTACCAAGAGATAGTTTTATTCTCAAGAAAAGCGGATATGAACTATACGTTAGCTAAAGCACTTTATTATTAAAAATAGCTTTATGATTAGCTATAAAACCATTTCTTGAGGATCAAGTAAAGCATAAGTAATGGATTTAATCAGTTTAACTGGTTATATACATGCAAACTATGAGATCACTGTCAAGTTGTAAACCTTAGATCATTAGAGTTATCAAGAAAAGTGTGAAACCTAATTAGGTCATAATCTTGTATAAATAGATGTAGTAATAAATCAAGACATGATGATTGTAGACAAAGAGGACATCTAAGGATCAGACAAAGGTTTTCTTGCACAAGGATAGAAATAGAAGAATTTAGTTTATCAAGAACTACATTCAAGGCAACCAAGTAGAACAGAGGTATTATCAATCACAATAGGTGATACATATATTTTCTGAACTTAATGGATCTATATTTAGAAACTCAAGATTGCAAGCTATCAGGTCATAATTATTTTTTTCTACTCTGTAGAAATTGTAGAACATATAATAAATCATTCAAGAAGGTGGAATTAATAGTTTTATTGTAAATATGTTAACCAAGTGAACACATACATTGTGTTGTTAAAATATCTTAATCGAGTAGACTTAACAAGTCTAACATCTTACTCCTAACAGGGTAAGATCATTAGAAGTGATCAAAACTTGTAGCCTTAACCGACACCTTCCATTCTGCAGATAGTGAAGCTTTGTGGGTTTCATCCCCACCATAGTTTTTACCTTCTAAAAGGGGTTTTCTACGTTATCAATTCTTGTTTCATGAGTATATGAGTTTCATGAATGTTTATATGTTTGTTTACATGCACTTACATTTATGCTATGATATTACATACATGAGATAGTAAAGAAACAATGGTCGACAATGCAAGTAAAGATTACTAAGGTTTAATTGGTAAATTTTTTTAAGGGTACTGATTCACCCCTCCCCTCTCAGTACACACCCTTCCATTATTCCAAAAGTTCCCTACCTATTAACTCCTTTAATTCTCAGTTTTGGATTACTAGCATTTTTTGAAATAGATAGTGTGCCAGGTCTGATTTGAAATTTTTGAGTTCTTACCAAACTAATTTATGGTTGTGTTTGATAAAATATTTCATATAACCTTTAGGTTCATCAATGCACATCATGGCAAGCACTTTGCATTTGAATCGACCAATCCAATGTATTAGGATGTACTAAGAATAATCCAAACATTATAGAAAATATATTGCATGTAGTCCTAAATATAACCAAAGGAATCATTAACACTTCATATGTTGAAAAAAGATAAAAAAAACATTGTTATGAAACTAATTTGAGACCATAATTCTCATTTGGCTAAATCATCTACATATGAAAACCAACTCTTGATTTTTTATGATAGAATCTTACATACAAATGTGCAGAGACAAGGAAATCATTGCTAGAAAAACATATCCACACAACTTGAACTCACACATCCCAACTTAGAATGATATGAAAACACAAAATCCCATGATAAGGAAATGATGCGGTTTGGAAGTTCAAAATCATTGGGAATGAATGCACTTACCAATTGAATCTGTCCTTATTGAATATGCAACTGGAAAGAAACTCCAAGTGTTGGTATCATAGAGATGCCTATGGCTGATCATTAAAGATAAAACTTGAATGAGGATCGTATGTCTAGGAATCTCGTCCAACACTAGAGTCCATAGAAGCTAATCATATCTTCACGGTTTGAAGGGATCCTTCAATTTTATATTTTGATCGATGAAAATAGTGCACAGGTACTCATAGCTCTAACTCCAAATGATTGGAGGAAGCTCAAATATTATTTCCTATCCAACATTAGAATGTGTTTATTAAACTCATTGATACTTTTAATAAATGGCAATCTTTAACTGGAGCCCATTATGAAACATTGAAATATTTCATGGATATATAATAAGCCACATAACTATATTTTGGGAACTAGAATTATTAAACGCTGTAGATACTATAGAATATCTCTGGAAAATATTTGGGTTTCTAACCCTTCCTTGTCATAACAAAAGTGCACCGAGGTATGCATTAGTCCAAGGTATTTTATACCTAATTTTTTTTGGATCAATGCTTGGTGGCCTCCTCTTAGGGGGAGTGGATTAAGTTTTTTAGGGGGAGTTTTGTCCTTTGTCATTGTTGTCAAAAATGGAGGAGAAAAGAGGACCAAATATTGATATTTATTAATTTTCTTTGTCGTTGATTAATATTGCCATCAATGACAAAGATGGAGATTGTTAGAATGTGATTTTGATTATTGTTGTTGTCATTAATGGTTTTCATTGATGTCAACATATTTTGGTTGATCAGTTGTGGTTATATTTGGATTTGGTGATCTAGAATTAGTGTGCTATGGATGATATGCTATAATGTTATATATTTAGCTAGGATTGTCTTGGTCCCGTTCATGGTGTAACATACTAAGATAATTTATTTTGGGTATGGGTCTATCTGGACATGGGTGATTGTGTTTTGGAAACATAATATGCATTATAACATGTAGGTCTTATTCAGATAGTGTGATGAGTGGATAGTGTGTTGTATTGAGTAGAGATATTTCAGTGTGGTCAACATTTCATTCCTTCCTCTACAAGAATGTCTTGTTACCTATTTCAAATTACATGTGGTAAACTTTGTAAAATGATAATTAATATTGTAATTGGATAACATGAATGAATATGGAAGCGTGGAATGGTATATGTAGAAGATGATTTATGTTTGAAGAAGACATGTGTGAGCAATGCAAAATTGAAGAGAAGATATTCAAACATCGTTATATGTGCGACTAGTGATAGTAGATTGTTGTATTATTTAGAGTTGTAGTTAGCGTGAAATACTTCAGTGGTGAAATTATTTCTCGTTATTTATTATTTCAGCAGTTAGTCAAGTTTTAGCTATGATAGTTGGTTTATGTATTTAGGGGAGTTAGCCCAATAGGTAGTGACCCAACCAATGAAAAGCCTTAACTACAGTGAACCTTTGTAAAAATCACCTTAACCAATGTTCTTATTCATGAGAATTAGTTTCACTGTGGTTTTTCCCATCTTGGATTTTTCACATAAATCTAGTGTTTATTGTGTTCGGTGTTAATTTGTGATTTGAATTTTATATCTATTATGTTTATATGGTTGAATTATGGTTGCTCTGGATTGATTAAGTTAATGAAATTTATTTTATGAAATTGATTCACATCCCCTCTCAGTTATCTAGATTGTTCTATAATTGGTATCAGAGGCATGGTTCCTTGGAGGAGATCTTAACTGCTTGAGATAGTTTTGATGGCACAAAAATTGTCAATTCCTCTATTTGATGGATCTTACTATAGTTTTGAGAAAGTATAGATGTGTGGTTACCTGAATTCCTTGAGTTATACTACTTGGAAAGTTGTTGAGACAAAATATGTTGCACCCACGAATGGTCCTACTATTGTAGATGAGATTTTAGCTCATGAAGAGAATGAAAGAAGAAGGTAAGCTATCTTTAGTGCTTTATCAAAAACTGATTTGACAAACATTATTTCATTGAATACTACATATGAAGTTTCAGAAAATTTGAAAGATATATATGAAGGAAATGATAGAGTTAAATCATCAAAGAAGTTGACTACTAAGTGTGGATATGAAAATATGCAAATGAGAGAAGGTGAAGACATTGAAATCTATTTTTAAAGAGTTGACAATGTTGTGAATAAAGTCACAAATCAAGGAGGTACTCTGACAGATGAAGATATTATGGAGAATATCCTGAGGACCCTAGTAGATAGTTACAATGACAAGATCTATGAAATTGAGGAATCCTATGGTTCGAATAAGTTTACCATAGCACAACTATTTGGCACTTTGTCTACTTTTGAGATGACAAAATTTGGAAAAGAGGAGAAATCTGAAACTACCTTTAAATCCACAAAGATAGAGGATGATCTAGAAAATGAAAGTTTTGATGATCTGCAAGAAAATTTCACAAGGAAGTTGAAGAAAGGTATTGGTAAATATAAAGGTATGTTACCTCTCAGATGTTTTAGAAGAGGAAATATTGGTCATATATCAACTAGGTGTCTGGAAAAGAGAACAAAATACAAGTTCAAAAAATTCAATATGAAATCCTACTATGTTAATGAAAATTCTATTATATCAGATGATGAATTAGATCAATATGATTTCCTATTTTAGGTTGAAAAAGAAGAAACTAGATTTGATATTTCTAACATTTGTTCAAGATCTAATGGTTTCAATGAGAATGCATTATATGTCAGAAGAAATAACGATGAGTGGTTGATTGATAGTGGATGTTCAAATCACATGATAGGTGATAAAAGTATGTTTGTGAAACTTGATGATTATGATGGTGGTCCTATTAGATTTGGTGATGATAAAATGACACAGATTGTTGGAACTGGTTCTATTACTTTTGATGGAAAATATAACAATGGCAATGTTTACTGTGTGAAGTGTTTGCATCACAATTTGTTGAGTGTTGTAGAGATGTGCAAAAATGGTTATGATGTTGTATTTTAGGAGGATGGATGTGAGATTTGGAATAAGTTTGGAACAATTATTGTGGCTAGAAGGATAGCTGGAAACATGTATCAACTGTATAGTGCAAAGAGATTCTTAATATTGCAGTCTGATGATAGTTGGCTCTAGCATGAGAGGATGTGCCACATTAACTTTGACAATTTGGTAAGGGTAAGTTCAAATAATACATTTAGAGATTTTCCAAGCATAACCAAACCAGACAATATTATCTGCAAAGGATGTCAAGAAGAAAAAAAAAAGAGAATCATTCAAACGATAAGATCATTCATCTACTGGTTTGTTGGATATTGTACACACTGACCTGTGGGGTACAACAAGAATAAGAAGCTTACAAGGTGAGATATATTTCATGCTTTTAATTCAAGATTATTCCAGATTAACTTGGGTTGCATACTTAAGAGAAAAATCAAAAGGATTAGAAAAATTCAAGATATTCAAAGCAAGAGTTGAGACTGCACTAGATAGAAAAATAAAGTGTTTGAGGTTTTATAGATGATGTGAGTCTACTTCTGATGAATTTAATAATTATATGAGAAAAATTACATCAAAAGGTATTTATCTACGCCAAGGACGCAAAAACAAAATGGTTTGGTAGAAATAATGAACCAAAAAATTCAAGAAGCAACCAGAACAATGATCAAAGAAGCAAGTTTACCAAAAGCCTATTGGAGAGAAGAAATACATGCCACAGTAGACACTCTTGACATGGTACATTTTAGAAGAAGGTATGGAAAGACATCATATGAGCTATGGAATGGAAGAGATATAACAGTAAAGTATTTCAAAAAAATTTCAAGTAAGTGCCACATTCAGAGAGATGAAGACGATCTTGGAAAGTTTGACTGCAGAGTTGATGAAGACATATTTCTAGGTTATTCTATAAGGAATAAAGTGTACCAATGTTATAAAAAGAGACTTAAAAATATATTTGAAAGTGTGAATGTGAAGGTTGATGAAGATATCCAAAGAACTCCCAAAAATCATATTAAATATGAATTTGACTCAAAGGACAAAGGGAAAGAAGATAAGAAAGAAGAAGAAGAGACAATGTAGGCTCTAACATCTAAGGGTAAGTCCCCAAGGTATATATAGAGAAATAATTTAGAAATCAGATTATTGGAGATAAAAATAAAGGCAATATCACAATAAGTAAGACAACTCAACACCAAGTTTTATTGTGTTTACTATCATAAACTGAACCTAAGACTGTAAAAAACATGTAGTGATCAAAGATGGATAAATGCAATGGTAGAAGAGCTTGATTAGACAGAGAAGAATCATACCTTTAAACTTGTGCCTAGACCTAAAGACAAAAATATGATTGCAACAAAGTGGGTGTTGAAAAAAATGTTGGATGAAAATGGATAGGTGATAACAAACAAGGCAAGACTAGTTTGCAAAGGTTACACTCAAATTGAAGGTATTGATTTTGAAGAAACATATGGCTCTCTTGCTTAGATGGAAGAAATCATAATATTCTTAGCTTTTGCATCTTTCAAAGATTTCCAAGTTGATCAGATGGATGTAAAGTCAACATTCTTGAATGAAGAAATGAAGGAAGAGGCCTACATTGAACATCCAAAAGGATTCAAGTCAGAGAGTGATCCAGATGCAGTTTGTAGGTTGAAGAAAGAATTGTATAGATAGAATTAGATACCTAGGGTCTGTTTTGAGAAATTAGACAAGTATCTGATTAGACATAAATTTTATAATGGATCTATGATAGAAACTTATACTATAGAGTTTATTCAGATCAGATGTTGATTTTTATAGTGTATGGTGATGACATAATCTTTGGAGGTAATAATCATATGTGGAGAATATTTGTAGAGGAAATATAGCATTAATTTGAAATATCTATGATTGGTGAGTTAAATTTATTTCTTGGGTTTCAAGTAACTCAAAATAGAAAAGGAATTTTCATTTTCTAGTCTAAGTATATTAGAGAATTATTAAAGAAGTTTGGGTTGGATAATTCTAAACCAGTTTGTATGCCTATTTTTACTGGATGCAAGTTAACAAAATATGATGACTCACCCAAAGCTTATGCAAGTAAGTAAAGATCAATTATTGGTGGTTTGTTTTATTTGATAGCTACTAGGTCGAATATTATGTATGTTGTTTGTTTAGTGGCCAAATTTTAGCAAGATTCAAAGGAATCACATGTTGTTGCAGTAAAAAGGCTTTTCAAATATTTAAAAGGGAAAAAATAATTTGGAATATGGTATCTTAAGGATTCATATTTCACTTTGAAAACCTACCAGAGAAGTAAAAGTGGTGGAGATTATTTTCTTGGCTCCTGATTAGTTGCATGGTCAAGTAAGAAATAGGATTCAATATCACAATCTACTGCCGAGGATGAATACATTGAAAAAAATTCATGTTGCACTGAGATACTTTGGATGAAATAGACATTGAAAGATATAGACCTATAACATTTGATGAACCAATCTCAATTATGTGTGATAATACCAGTGCCATAAACATTTCTAAGAACTTGGTACAACACTCCAAAATGAAATATATATCCATTAGATATCACTTCTTGAGGGAGAAGGTTTTGGAAAGTGAAGTAGGATTTGAATATGTACCTACAAAAGATAAGATTTCTGATATTTTCAAAAAAACTATTGTGCAAGGACACTTTTGAATATCTCAGGAAAAAGTTGGAGGTTCTATCCCTTCCTAGTCTAAACTAAAGTGCATTGGGGTGTGCATTAGTCTAGGGTATTTTATGCTTATTCTTTTCAAGATCAATGCTTGGTGGCTTCCTCTTAGGGGAGTAGAGTAAGTTTTTTAGGGGGAGTTTTGTCCTTTGTCATTGTTGTTCAAGGGGGAGGAGAAAACAAGACCTAATGTTGTTATTTTTTTATTTTCTTTTTCGTTGATGAATATTGCAATCAATGAAAAAGGAGGAGATTGTTGGAATGTGATTATGATTATTTTTGTTATCATTAATGGTTTTCATTGATGTCAACATATTTTGGTTAATCAATTATGGTTTTAGCTAGATTTGGTGATTTGGAATTAGCGTGCTTTGGATGATATGCTATTATGTTCAATCTTTTTTCATGATTGTTCTGGTCCCATTCATGGTGTAACGTACTAAGATAATTTATTTTGGGTCCGAATGTATTTGGACATCAATGATTTTGGTTTGGTAATGGATTTTAATTTGTAGATATTATCCAGATTGTGATGAGTGGATAGTGTGTTGTATTGAGTGAGGATATTTAGTTGTGGTCCACGTTTCATTCCTTCCACTGTGGGAATGTCTTGTTGTGACCTCTTTCAAATTGTATGTGTCCAACTTTTTAAAATGATAGTTAATATTGTGCTTGGCCAACACGGATGAATATGGAAGCATATAATGGTATATGTAGAGGATTATTTATGTTCGATGAAGTCATATGTGCGAGTGATGCTAACTTGAAGAGAAGATATTCAAACATCCTTATAGGTGCAACATGTGATAGAAGATTGTTGTATTCTCCAGTGTTGTAGTTGGTGTGAAATAATTCAGTGGTGGAATTCTTCAGTGGTGGAATTCTTTCGAGCACTATTTCTTATTTCAGTAGTTAGTTGACTTTCAATTATGATATTTCATTTATGTATTTAGGTCAATTATTCTAAGTGATAGCAAGCCAACTGGCAGTGAGCCTTATCTGTATTGAGCCTTTGTAAAAATTACCTTAACTAGTTTCACCTTAACTAGTGTTCTTATTCATGAGAATTAGTTTCTTAGTGGCTTGCCCATCTTAGGTTTTCCACGTAAATCTATTGTTTATTGTGTTTGGTGTTCCTTTGTGATTTCAATTTTATATTTGTAATGTTTATCTAATTGAATTAAGGTTTCTCTAGATTGATTAAGTTAATGGAAAATTTTTTATGATAACTGGTTCACCCCTTCTTTCAATTATTTGGGTTATTCTACAATTTTAATATATAAATCAAGAGAAATTTATAAACAATATTGATTTCAAGACTTAAGAAAATATCAACGACAATTTATAAACAATACTGATTGCGAGACTTTAGAAAATATCAATGGAAATTATTAAAATTTATTATTCCTTTGTAAAATAAGAATCTGCTTTTCCAGACTTGTTGTAAATAAAAAAATAAAGGTATTTTCATATGTGCACACTCAAATCTTTTAGCTTTATAAAATTTTCTATCAAACAAAACTTTACCAATTTTCTCTATCGTGACCAATGTCATGTGATCACTCCACAAAGAAGAATTAGGTTTCCATCCAACCCTTAAGATGATCACTAAAGGTTTTCATCTCTAAAAATTCCCCAATGCAAAGCACCAGTCAAATTCATCAAATCCAATATAAAATTTGAACATGACAAATGAATTACAAACCCCTCCATTTATAATAATTAGAAGAAGCTTCTAGATTTTCTTTATGAAGTCACTTCTTGAACAAGCTGGCGAGTAAAGTCACTTTATAATATAACTTTATTTTATTCACTTATTAATTAAATCAATTAAAATAAAGTTGAACATATTTTAATATTTAATTTATTTGGATAACTTTAAAATAATTAATTATTTCACCAAAATTTGGGACATTACAAATGATCTTTATCACTAGACTGCTTGAAAATAGTAGATTTTCACTTAGAGTCACCATGGTGTTTGATTAAAATGCCTCCTCAGGTTGTTGACACTAAGAATAAAACCAAAATTCTTGGTGTATGATGATTTATGTACTAACTAACCAACGGACTTATGAAATGACTTTGAAGGATAGTCCCACCAAGCATGTCAAAAATTATTATCAAAAAATTTTACACGGTCCATGCTTGGGGTATGAACCCCAAGAAACATTTTGAAACATGGAAACAAAATCCAAGTGTGGGACCTTGCACATGTGAGGTTGAATGTGTAGAAAAGGCCAACTTCCTTTCAAATTAGGATGTAGTGTTGAACCAACCCAATACTTAAAGCCTACTTCTAACCCAGACTAACAACTTATAGAGAAAAAGGGAGAAGGATTGCAAGAAAGTAAAGGGGTGATGCACCATATTGTAAGTTTGTTTCCCTCTACCTATGACTGAACAAAATATCAATAAAGCACCCAAAATTACATAGGTCTCAACTTATTCTATGCCAAGGGCATATATGCAGGTTACAACCTATCACATGTTGCAAGGAAAAATGCATTCAGTAGAGAAAA
>MU227084.1:247734-278900 GCA_018584345.1 Thuja plicata
AAATAAAGATGTAAAGATATGTTGTAGTGCCTTTGGGCCATTTATGTACTTGTTATTATGGGATCTATTATTAGAAAGATGTAATTGAAAAGGAAAGCAATGTAATTGGGAGGGATAGTTCTAGGCTCGATTTCAAGGGTTATTATTTGAAAGAACAAAGTTGGAAATATAGACTGTAATATTGAATGTCTCTCCTTTGTTGAAATGAAAGAAAAATGTTTATTATGCTAAATTTGAAATGTGATTCATAATGAATAGTTATTCAATGTGTAGGAAGGAGAAATGGAAGTAGTATATAAAGTAAGGAATATAATTGTAAATGAAATGTTATTTTCTTACGCTATCTCTTAAGTTCTAAATGTGAAAGTAAAGAAAGGAAATGAAATTCAATTTGGATAAGTAATGTAAATATGTTAGCAAATGAATTCATTAAGGGAACCTTAAGGAATTTTAATGTGAAGTAGTAATGGTTTAATGTTAGAAAGAAAAAAAAAATTGTTAGTTGCAATTTTTGGTCATAAGACCTGATTCCTTATGGGTTCCCTAGTGGGGACATTACAGATATGATCAAGAAAGCTGAAGATAGTACAAAAAGAATGGATGAATTTCTGAACAGACAAAGGAGACTCAACAACAATACTAGTTTAGGGTATACTAAGCATGGAGAATCATCAAACCGAGCTGATCAAAGGAATGTCTACACAAATCATAAACCAAAGAAGCATTCATGTAATCACTATGGGAAACCAAGCCACACATCAAATGTTTGCAAGGGAAAAGAAAAAGGTATTCCTAAAACTAATTCTACATTCATAGGTAATTGTTATAACTATAACAAGCATGGATGCAAAGAAATTAATGTAGATCTAAGCTGAAAAAACCAAAGAATAAATCTTACATGGAAATAAATTATCCTACTTACAACATGCATGGCCACACATTTCATGAATGCAGGAAAAACATAAAGCATGTCTAGAAACCTAAAGAACAATAAAATGCATATCAACCAAGAAGAGTTGGTAATACATATGTTTTGGATTACAACACTTGGATAAATTACACAACATGTGGTAGATATGGATATATAGTAGCTAATTGTATGAGGAAATGGATAATAAGATCTAGAAACTAGACTAACCCTAGAATGGCATGCTTACATTGTCATAAGGTTGGTCACTTAAGTAAGTACTACAAAGACTGAGTGATAGAGTCAAGCACTCTTTCAAAGTGAAATACTATTGAAGACATCATGAGAATGAGAAATCAAATGTGGAGGAGAGCTTCAAACAATGATAATGCTGGACCAAGCACTACAATTGGTGACACCTCATCCAATAGATTAGGTGATTCCACCACCCCCAACTAAGCAACATAGGTAAGTATAGAACTACACTCTACAAAGATATATTTTACATTAGTTCCTATATTGATTGAGAATATAAAAAATTAGCATGATTGAAGATGCACTATGATATTGCATGTTATGTTTTGTAAATCTAGTTTGGTTGATCAATATGAACCAAGCATAAACTACACATCAATGAAAGACAACCAAGTTGACAGTATGTACCAAGCATTGTATACTCACTAAGCTAAAGTCTTTGGTGTGATGACCGAGCATATCTATTTTGTTGACCGAGTGGTAGGTGAAGCATTTAATGCATCACTTAGGGTATTTTTTTATAAAAAGGGCAACTTGAACTCATTCATTCACCCAATGTTAAAAACAAAATTGTAAAGTGAAGAAGAGTGATTCAGAAAATTTTTATAGCTACTCCAACATATTTTGAGCACTCATAGAAAACATCTAGTGAGTATCTAGACTCACTGATTTAACAGGTTATTTGCGAAGAAGCTCTAAATTAACAAACAATGGAATCCACTTCAGGAACCTGGAAGATCAAGATGGAAAAGGATAAGAAGGTCATTTTAGTAAAGAACTAAACCTGTGAGGAACCTAACTATAAGTTTTTCACTGAGGTTGTTGCTCAACCTGATGACAAAGGAGTATTTTTTAGTATCCCACCTAGGGTTTTATTGGTTGAAGACATTCGTGCATACATTCAATGAAAAGTTGCAAAGATTGGAGACTTTGAGCTTGAGAAATCTTATCAAAATCTATGCAATTATGGTAACCTAAGGAATGAGTACAAGCACATTGAATTTAAAGGGTTAACCAATGCCCTACTATTCCCAAAAGATTTCAAAATGGAATAGTATTGTGCTTAGTCAAGTGCATGATAGAAAGATGTGGTTAGATGAACCCAAGCCAATAAAAAAGGATGTGATTCACACAGTGACTGAATACCCTATAATCAAGAAATAAAAATCCCTAAGACACCCTAGACACCCTGAGATTGAAGAGTTAGCTGGAGCCGAGTGGGACGGTAGAGGTCTCAAAATCATTTCAATCACCGACCCTAAAATGAAATTTAGTGTGTATGTGATTGAATAAAAAATCTTTCAACCCAACAGATTGAACAACATTGATTGTAGAGAAGTTGACACTACATACAAAATAGTGAAGGGACTACAACTTGATCTAGCCAAGCTTCTACTGAAACAACTTGAAGATAACATGAGAACAATTAGATCACCCCGATCTATACATGTAAGTTCAGTTCCCTACTAATGTACACATTATTTTACTTACAGAATTTCTTTCCTTACATCGCTAATGTCACTTGGGACACCAACTAACCTATCATAGCATAGATTAGTGATTACATTAAATCACTTGGAGATAACTTCACACCTCTATTGGATGCCTACTTTACATCATTCAAGAATAGGATGCAAAATAGGATGAGAATCCTTTTCTAGTTAGTTGAACAATACAAGGATGAGATGTGTTTTGTAGTTGAGACCAACACAACACTCATCAAACTTGCCACACCAAGAACAACATGGTTACCACCATTAGACTATGAAATTGACATAGATGTGGCTAAAAGAGTTATTGAAGCCCTGCTAAGTGAACCAGTTGACAAATCTTTAAGAAGATTTGGCACATATGAGGAAGCCAATTCAAGAATTAAGATTGGTTTAAAAGTCAAGAAAATAGGAAGGAAGAGTACATGAATGGTGAATTCACTTCAGAAGAAATTTTTGGTAACTGATGAAGAGTTAGAACAATCAGTAGACATCACCGAGGAATAGACACCCATTAGTGAAAGTAAAGAGTTAAGTGATTCAGAGTCTACAAAATTAGATGCAGAGCCACCACAGGAAAAGAAAAAAAGTTACTAAAGTAACGGTTGCATCCAGAACAAGGAGAAAAACAACAAAGGTAGACTCACCACCCTTAAAGAAAGGCACTGTAAGAACATATCAGAAAAGAAAGCCTAAAGCCTCAACCAAGAAACCAACAATAAGACAATGAAAGAGATATGTTAGAGGAAGAGAATACAAGGATTATACTGAAGCAGATGAAAGAGAACAAAGAATCTGAGCAGAAAAGGCACAAATACCACAGACAATTGATGAAATTGTAGAGTCAATCATCAACACAGGTAGTCTGCAACATCATAAAATTAGGAAATGGGGAAATTTTTCTACTGAGAATAAGGAAAAAATAGAAGAGCTCATCATTAAGATGATGGTTGCTTACAAATATGTACCTATACAATTTATCAATAAAATTCCATAGTAGCTACATGACAAAATATCAAGTAGATAGACATATGCAATGCACACAGAGAAACAGATGAGAGAGATATCCCTAGTTAGATTCATTCCTAATTCCATAGTTGAATAAATTGACTCGACAATGAAGGAGCACGCCAAGAAAATTTCTACAAAATCCAGAGCATACAAAGTATTTTAGAACAAGTTAGAAGATATTGACATAGAGAGAAATAATATTTGGACTCAAATCTTTAATCCACTCAAGAAGATACTGGCTCTAACCGAGACTTCTCACACCGAGGAGAAGGAGGCCACACTGAGCCCCAAGCACATATTCATCAATGACACCAAGGATGTCAATCCTATTGACTTAGCCACAGAAGAAAGTAAATTCATGGATGATATTCTTTATATATTTAAATCATTAAGAGAAACACCAGTCATAACTATACAAGGAATCACTCATGGTCATAATGATGATGATGCCAAGGGTGATGAAGATGTCACTACTACCACCAAGCCAACAAATGAATAGGATACTACTGATGTTGCACAAGCACTTGTACCAAGTAATCTACCTTACTTGATGCAAGCAATCAATATAATGACTAAATCAAAGCAGACAACATCCGAGCCTAAAGAAAAAATACCAATGGAGAAAGGTGATGAACACAGGGAGAAGACAGATATCGATGGAGAGCCCAAACTGAGTGATGCACCCGCTGAGAATACTGAAAAGGTAGACAAGGTTGTAGGCAAGAAAAAGTTGAAGTAGAGACATCTACAACTGACCAATAGTTATAGACCGAGCACCCTAGCCAAGGCACCAAACCTCCCAAGAAATCAATGACAGAAACTAAGAAACAAAAGGCTTTTGCTATAGTACCTCATTCCCCTTCTTCAAGAAACATTCACAAGAAGAAGAAGAACATGAAAGGAAGTAAAGCCCCTATCACAATCGATGAGATCATAGACATACCCGATTGTGATCCAAGAACACTTCATTCTAAGTCACTAAAAAGATATGGGGATCTATGCAAAAGAAAAGCACTACAGGAAAATCTCCAAAAAGAACACAAAAATTCACAAGTCCTGGAAACAACAAAGGAGATTCTATTGCAAGTAGTTCTTCACACCAAGATTGATCAAACTGCACCCATTATTGATCAAATTGTAGTTCTGATTAAGGAAATCACAAAATAGAATGTAGATGCTGAGAAGGTCATTGAGGAACGAGCAGAAGAGAAGTATCACTACAAACTCGCTGAGAAAATCAGCCAAGAAGTGGTGGAGAATAAAGTGAAACTGATGTAAGGGTAGTGGGTCCAATACTAGAGATTCAATCCTACTCTACTCTAAGGTCTATTTATTAGACCTTCTAGGGTATCCTACACCCTTTTGATGGGACTTTGTGATTGGGTCCGTCAACAGATGTAAGTTGTCACCAGGTACTAGGGTATCGGCCAAATTTTCCTGTAAAGGTTTTCCGGGGAATAAATTCTTTAGGCCTTCAAGCATGTGAGAGTTGGGTCTCGATGGTGTGGGAGCTAAGTTGAGAGTGTAACTACTTTGTTTGGGGGGATAGCTAGTTTTCTTGGATCGTCTTCTCCGGGGATTTAGGGAAGTTGGGATTTCTTGCAAGCATGTGTTACCTTACCAAATAAACTTCAAAAGATAGGCCAGGGTTAGAAGTACTCCATCTACCTATAGTCATGCAAATACATTTGAAACATCAACCATGCTCTAACATACTACACTAAAATAATGAATGCACATAGAACCATCAGTTCATACATATCCAATAGCAAGGGGAAAAGAAGGTCGTTAATCTAATTTAAAATATCAAAGCAAGGGACATCAAAAACATACAACACAAAAGAACATTAATCCAGAGATCATAACGCTAACAAAATCATTGCCAGAACTCTTCTTTCTTCATTAACAAGCTTTCCAGCAAGCACTAGTGCATAAAATAATGTCTCTAGGGGAGCATTTATCTACTAAGAACTTCCAAGAAATAAGGAGGATTGAGCTCTGCAACTGCTAGAAATGAAATACTGAAATGCTATAACTATGGACTACAAAATCATCAATTCTGCCAACCCTTGGAATGAGGCCAAACTTGTTACTTATACACAGATTTACCCTAAAATTAACCTAACTTATATTTGCACTCAACAATAAAATATGATTTTTGGTGGGCAGTACTACCTGCACCACATTACAATAACCTTGAGAAGAACAGACGTCTGACATGTTAGAAGAATAAGACAAGAGAAGAGGTATGGAAGAATCAGCCTCAAGAAGAAAGCTAGAGGGAGAATAGAAGAAATTTGATCCCCTAGGGATCGAGGCTACATGCCTCTTTAATGAAAAAGCAGCTTACTATCTCCTATGTACTAGGTGTTCTACTAGAGTGGCACCTTAGGAAGACCACCGTCAGAACCATCCCTCAAGTCGACGTGCCTTGTTGGGGTCACCCACTTTCTGACACCCTTATTAACTATCTGATAATGACTAGTTGGCTCTGAGGGACCTAGATGTGAGTCATTGAAATAATACAAAACTGTTGGATCTGGGACTCCGGGATCTTGGAGCTTACACTCCAAGAATAAAGAATGCTCAAAATATGACCTGCTGGTGAATATCTCCATAATCTAGAGAACCCTATTATTCCTTAGTGTTATTGAACATTTCCACAAGTAGGGTGATTTCATCTTCATCAATGTCTTTAAGGCTTGCCCGATGGTATATATTTTCCTCCACCTGTTCACCTAAATCTGGAGTTTTTGCCTTGAATTCAGTGGCCATCTTCATGACATCATGGCCCTGGAGCACCATGCGAGATATACGGGACATTACCTCTCCATCAATTCCTTCCGGGGACTGGTATCAAGCTTCTATAAGCTCATCAAATTTCCCTACGACATACTCCTCTAGAGTACATGTCTTAGTACTAAAGGGATAAACTCCTGAAACCCTTGTAATGAATGCCTTGTATAGAGTCAAAGAATAATCTATCTCTAGCACCTTATCTCACAGGGCCCTTTCCAGTTTCTTGGTTATCTCCAATGTGAGATCAAGTCTGGAGTCTTGGGTCTGGACAAAATCAAAGGACTCCTCTCCCACAATTCCAGCTTTAGAGACAATTTCCTCCCCGATGCTCATGAGCTCTCCTACCTCACATATCCAAGCCTCGTATTTCTCAACCTCTCCCTCCCATATTGGTAATGGTAGTTCTATCATGATGCACTACATTCTTAGCTATGTACAAGTCAGGGAGTGTGGTCACTAGGAAATCTTGGATGTCCCCTACTTGTTCTGCTACCCAATAATCAACTGCATGTGCTTTCCTTTTCATACTCCTAAGCACGTCGATGTCACCCTGTGGGAGCAGTGCTCTAGATGAGGAAGTTTCCAGAGGAATGGCATTGATGGGTTGGGCAAGTTATTTCAAAAGCCTGACAAGATTTGCATTCTTTTCTTTTTCTACCTTAAACTTATGGGCTTCCTTTTCATAGGGGGCCTCGACCAACTTGGTTACTTCTTTTAGCATGTCCAACTCACCCTGCTTTCCCCTCTTTCCCAGAGATATCTCCATGATTTCATAATCTTCAGCCTTTTTTGTCACCTCGTCTACATCTAGGGAAGGTGTTGCGACTACCACAACTGTATCTCTTACCGGCCCAGTCTAGAGGTTATGGACTATTTGGGCTTTCTTTTCCTTGGGGGGATCTTGTACTTGCACCATCATCTCTGCCAAAGAGAGGTGGGCCTTCACAGGTGCTAGGGCCTTCCTTTTTCTTGAATCCACTAGCCATTGTGGTGGTAGGGGTGGCCTTTCTGCTAAATATTGATCTTGTAAATCCCCTCCGTGGTTCTGCAGTGCATCCCTAGTATTTCAAGTCTCTCCAAACTCTTTTCCTGTATCCTTGGGTCTACCGGAATCATCCACCTTAGTGGAATTAGTATCATATACCCCGGTGTTAGTGTCTCTAGTAGCATCAGGCTTAGAATTAACATTCTCGAGTTGTTGCCCCTCGTCTTGTTTTTGTTGTTGTTGTTGTTCTTTGGCCTTGTCTACCAAGATGTTCTCTCCTATTGGAATATCTTCTGGAGGCGAGTGAGGTACTTGGCCAAAGTTTAACAATGCGGCCACTGAAACTAACTCACCAAATGTTACCTTCTATAGAGGCAGCATCTGGAGAATGGTAGTTGAGGTTACAGTTGTTCCCATAGGTCTGGTTCCCTCAGTCAATGCCAGTTTCTCATGTTGTACTTGTTTGTCCTCCATGGTGCTTGCAACTTGTATCTCTGAGATGTCAGAGATGTTCATCTATTCAAGTTCCTTTTTTGGTTCTACCCAAACTTCCTACTCTTGGGTAGCTTCTTTCTCTGGGTTTTTCTTCTCAAGAAGGGTCACCACTTCCTCTTGGGAAGCTATTTTTTCTACTTCTTTCCTGATATCCCCCTGTAAATTCACCAGTTCATCTAGCCCAAACAGGTCATCAAACTCATCATGTAGAGGGGAGGTCTCTAGGGGATCTTTGGGTTGATTGTCAGACTCCGAAGAGTCTGAGGAGACAATCTGTATTTCAGGGATACTAGGCATCCCGAGCTCCAGCTCCACCTTTAGCTAAGGATCATTTGTCTTTTTCTTTTTCCTCCTTGTTACCAATGGGGGCCCTACATCCAACATGGCTTCCCGCTCTTCCTCTACCCTGGTCCCGGTTTCTTAGACCATTAATGCTACAAGTGAAGGGGAAGTGGGAGAGCAGACAGGTTCAGTCATAATGACCGGGGTGGCCAACCGGGTGATTAACTTTTATTTCATTTATTGGGAGGCTGCTAGTATTTGCTTCATTTGCTCCACTATGGGAGTAGCTGCTGGGACTTGAGACAAGGCCCCTACTTTTCTCTTTCCTTTGTCCTCACCTTGTGAGGAGGTTTCATCCCTGGAAGTTGAGCCCCGCACAAATGGGCCAAATTTTTGTGTACTCCTTGGGCATGCCTTTTTGAAATATGCGTGACTATGCTTGATCACATCATGGGTGAGGTCCTCTATTGTCGGTCCCTCCTATGCATCCCAATCCACTAGAGGGAGGGCCATCTTATCTACTCCCTTTTCTTTGTATTGTGGGTCCACTGTGGACCCAATATCTGAAAAGTCCTCCAAGAACTTTTGAAGCATGAGCCTCTTTATCATTCCCATTGTCATCCAAATGAAATGTTGATTTTGAACTTTGAATTCATCCTAGCAGTCTTCCCATAAATCTTCCATGTGATACTCCTGGGGCTCTGATGCCTGGGGTAGTGTCATTTCTATTTTTCCTAGCGGATCAAAATTCTTCCACTCTAGATAAAACTCTGACAGTCCTAGACTTTTGAGTTCATTTTTTGCCTCCTTTTCCACTGCTAGACTACAAGGGTAGTTCCCACAAGTGATTGGGAATGGAAAGTTTGTCACCTTCTTCACTATGAAGAGGGTGTGCAGGTACATGATTTGCCTATAGTATTCTAAAATAATTATTTTATCCCCATAGTTTTTGGGTAATAAAATGGGTTTCCCAGAGAAGCTGATCACCCGAATGTATGTATGCTATTGAAACTCAATATAATAATGGAAATAAGTTCTAACTAAGCCCATTGCCTCTTTGGAGAGCTGGTATCTGACATCTCAAGTAGGTGTGAGGAGGTTGTTTTAGATGAAGGCATCATTCACCCTACAAAAGCTAAGGAAACTAGCCTCCCATTGGATTTGTGCGAAATAATCCCAGGGAGTATGCTGGCCTGGGCCAATCCCAAGTATGACCGCTATAAGTAACCCATTTTTGATGGGGTGTTATTGTGCTAGAGCCCACAAAACATAATACGTCATGTAGAATTTGGAGGACTTGGTGACCTGGAGAAGTTGGGAGTCCACATGATTTGTAATGATGGTGGCCCAATCAAAGTTCTGCTCGCCAAAGGTGATGCCCAACAAGAAATAGTACATCCATGCTATGAATTCCTAGGCATGAGGCTATTTGAAGACCCTGCATAGTGCAATAATCCCCATTTGTATGCTTTCTTTGAATTTGGTTTGGGGGATTTCTAGCTTCATCTTCTTAAAGTCTTTCCTTGACACCTTAAGCCATTTCTCATTAAGGTACTGTCTTGCCATGTGTTCTAATTTCTGAAATTCCTCCAAGGCTAGTGCTCGGGTGAGGATGGTTGCATCATCAAATTGGGGAATTCCTAGTCCTTCCTGAAAAGTCATGGCATCCAGAGACACCATAGGCATTGGGTATCCAGTTGGGACTAGGGAAGAAAGCATAATGGCCTAGAAAATTGTATTATAGTGTCCATCCAGAGTGCGAATGAGCTCTGGGGCTTGCACAAAGTAGGGGAAGAAAGCAGCTTTGAGGATCATGGAATTTCCCATATTGATGGCCAATGGATCTTTGGTCATCCGTTGTATGAAAATCATCTTTATTAGGGCCTGCATTTCAGCCCACCTTCTGATACTGGTGTGTTGGTGATCATATGAAGTTTGGAATCAATCTTTGATCCTGTAATGGTGTCCCCCTTCAGATACTTCATTATAAATGGGAGTTTTTCTAGGGCTTTCTCATCCTTTGTCCTGACAACTACCTGAGTGGCAGTAGTAGTGGGGAGATCTGGACTCTCGGGTGGAGATGATGCAGAAGCTTCTGACATGATCGATGAGTGGTATTTCAGAAACCTGGAAGGCAAGGTGACCGTTAGTATTTATATAAGACAAATAATTATTCTAGATTCTAGAGATCTTACCATTGCATCACACCTGTGCCTGAAATAATTGTTAGCTCATGTCAAAACCCTGAAAATATATACATGTAATAAGAAAGACTTAAGAATTTGACCTCTTCGTAGGCCTCTGGGGATTCCAGTGCATGTGATGAAAACAAAAAAAAATATTGAATGACAACCTAGGACCTGGAGTCTGAAAAACTAACTATTACTGATGTGAACAGAAATGAGCCACACTAGGCTGATGTGGGAGTGTCATGTGGCTATGCAGTAATGGGAGTAATAGTATTTACATCGACAACCATTCAAACATGCAAGGAAATGAATGCCACTTGGGCCAGACTTCAATACATGCGTGGGAGACTTAACCCATCATTAAGACTGACTTGATGGAGGAGAGAGAAAACTACCATGGCCCAAAACCAGAAAGGTGTCGAGTTCAAACTAGACTGACATATCTCTTGGATGAACTCCAAATTTAGGGCTTTCAGTGCATGGAGTGTGATAAGATCACCCAAAGGAGAGTGTAGAATATACAAGAAATGCACAGAGCCAAAGCATAGGTGAGGGCCAAAGCACAACTTGTAGACTGGCCCAAAATGGACATATATATAGACACAAACAAAAATTTACACAATGTACAATGTATACAAATTATACAGAGGTTTTTACATAGAAACCTACTAAACTATTCAAAGTATTTACAAGTTAATTACAATTGCACAGAGGGCAGACAACCTTCTAGCAGAGCCATCCCACCAACAACAGGTGACAAAAAGAAAAACCAGAGATGGAAATGAAATCAAAACAAAAATAAAACAATAACAAACAAGAACCAGAAAATGAAAAACTAGAGAAAGAAGAGTCGAAGGCTTACCTGGAAATATGGGGGATGTGGGAAAGACGAGCATGGGAGGAACTCCAAAACAAGTTCACCTTCAAGTGACCATGAACAAGTACTACAAATCATTGTTTAATTAACCACTAAGCACAGGGAGCATTTTTTTGTTTAATTGCCTTAATCATCTTTGAAATCACTCTGAGTGCTCTAAGTATTTGATCACGGTAAATGTGAAAATAACAGGTAACTTCTATTTATACCCCTAGGGTAAAAATGTGTTGCGTTCTCTCCACAAACTCCAGAACAAAGAAACCTCTGGACTCCTAGCCTAGGGATTCCATGCTGCTACACCTTCTAAGAAAAGAAGACATGGTGGTAGAGAATCCCAGAGTCCAGGATCTGGCTGACTCAAAAGAACAAACAAACTCCGGGACCGTGTCCCGGAGACACAAGAAGACAAAATCAAAAGAAAGATAACCCTTGCAGAAGAAAAGCCCAGAGGGAAAACAAAGGAAACAAGAAAACAAGGGAAAGAACAAAAAGCAAAAAGGGGGACCCAATATTTTGCCTACAAAATGTAGGGACGGGTATGCAAGGCATAACACACCCTAACCTAAGGGAATTCACTAAGATCTTCACCTTTCACTCAAGACCCAGTCCCCCATAAACAAATCATCTCTTCATGCTTACTGAACCTACAAGGGTAGATTCATGCTTCTAGCTAAACCAACTCATCCATCCAATACACTCACAACATATTCCTTCAACTTTTCTTCCCTAACCAGACTATCCTCAAGCTTGCCTAGGGTAAGAAATCCACTTTCCTGCTCAACACCTCTCCTACTAAAAAAAAATCTAAAATTATGTACAAGGGCTCCTCTCAAAGTCTATCTAGGCATATGGTTCTCACCATGGATTCAAGAGCCTTGAGGAGCCATGCAATATTACAACCCGAAACAGGCTAAGAACTCACAACTTCCAAAACAAAAAAAAACTAATCTATTTTCACTTGAAAATAAACAATGAAATCCAAAAGATAGACTAAAAAAACTCTGCAACTTCTATTCAAATTTATCTAAATGTTACAATACACATCCATCTATCCATCCTTCGAAATAACATGTAGGTAGATATTTATCGTGTGCTCTCCAAAAAATTTCACCAACCTCATGAATGCAGGTATGAGAGATCATTTAGCAACCTCCCATCACTTCGGCCAGGTGTAACTACCCATTGAAGACAAGGCAACATGTATTGAGTCATTAAGATTGACTAGGTTTGTCATAAAAGACAAATTTGTGATTTGTGGGCCATTAACCGACATTACCAAACATCAGTCTTGACTTTTGTTTAGCATCAGAATGAGCGTTGGTACAAATGGAATCATTAACACCTGAGCATTGGAAAAAAAACCCAACATCTACAAGCAACCCCAAGTGATATCACCGAGAAAGATCCCCGAGCAACATAGTGTAACTTGAGTGACATTACTGAGTGACATTACTGAGTGACATTATCGAGTGTCTTGCATAGCGTTCCTAAGCAACATAGAGCAACTCGAGAAATATTCCCAAGAAACATTCCTGAGCAACAGAATTTCTCGAACACCAAAATAAACCAAGCACCAGTATAACTTAGTGTCACTTGACAGTTTTTGGTTTCTAGAGCCTTGGTTGTATTTCCAGAGGTTTGCAAACTACCTCAACACACACACAAATTGAAAAACAAACTACTAAGCAACTATGGTTTTTTTCCCTGAATTGACCTCACTCATTACAAAAGTGGTAGAAAAAAACACCTTACAAATAAATTAAAAACCCAAAATACTTCTAACCTAGGTTCTCCTGCACCATACTCCCACGAATGAGAGAAATCAACTTCTAGGTGATTGGATCAAGTCAAGATTGAAGCCTAACTTATTGAGCTCTGTCTCTTACACCCATGTTGCCTCTGAATCAGGTTGTCCTCTCCATTTGACTAGATGCTCCATGTAGGTCTTCCTTCTAGTCTCCTTGGAAAATCTTGAACTCAGATCCTTCTCTACCTTCAGTTTTGGTGCAACTAGAAGTTTTAATGCCTTGAGGTCTTCGGTGTCTACTGCTAGATATTGACCTCCTTCTAGAATTGGTCCTTTATAGGACAGTAGATCTGCCACATTGAAAACTGGAGATAATCCTATGTCTGTAAGAAAATCAACTTTATAAGTATTAGACCCATACTTTTCTAGAATTTTACAAGGTCCTATCTTCCTCATCTGAAGTTTACTCAGGACACCTTGTCGCATCCTTGCTTTGTTTAGGTGCACCATGACCAAATCTTCAACTTGAAACTGAACATCTCTTTTCTTTGCATCTACCTCCTGCTTGGTGTGAGTTGTACTCTCCACTAATGCTTCCTTTACTATATCATGGACCTCTTTCATGGATTGAGAAAAATATTAAGCATACCCACTCTTCTCTACATTGCTTCCAAGATCCCTGAGTTCACATATGCCCCTGGGATGAATCCCATATACTATTTCAAAAGGGATCTTTCCAGTGGATCTATCGACTATATCGTTATAGGAAAATTCTTCTTGAGCAAGTAACTAATCACATGATTGTCCATATTCCTTTTTGAGACATCTTAACAGATTTCCTAAACTTTGGTTCACCACTTCAGTCTGACCATCGATCATTGGATGATATGTCAAGCTAAAGGATAGATTAGTACCAAGTTTCTGCCACAAGGTTTTCCAAAAATAAATCATAAACTTAGAGTCTTGGTCTGATACAATACCCAAAGTTAAACCATGTTTCCCTAATGCTTCTCTGAAGAATAGATTATCTATGTAACATGCATCATGTGTGGTCTTGCAGGGTACAAAGTGCTCCATCTAGCTGAACCTATCAACAATCACAAAGATGTTGTCCAATCCCTGCTAGGTCTTTGGTAATCCAACTACAAAATCCATACTGAGGCATTATCATGCTCTATTTGGGATTGGAAGGGGCTGATATAATGCTGCATTGGATGAAGTCCCTTTTTCCTTTTGATAGACTATACAAGTCTCTACATATCCTTGGATATCCCTACTCTTTTTTGGCCAATAGTAATACATATTTACCAATTCTAGAGTCTTATTCAACCCAAAATGTCCACTTAATGAACCATTATGCTTCTCATGTACTAGGTTCTCCCTCATTGAACCTCTTGATACACAAAGTTGTTCTCCTTTAAACAAAATACCTTCTTGAAGATTATACTCAAAACACTCACTATGAAAATAATTTTGAAAATCTTGACATACCTTGTATGCTGCTAAAAAGTGTTCATCTGCTGGGTACAGATCCTTGAAGCTTTCTATGCCAATGATTCTTAACTAAAATTATTGTACCATCAGAAGCCTTCTACTCAATGCATATGCTACCTTGTTCTATACTCCTTTCTTGTGCTTTATGGTGAAGGTATAGGAATTTATGTACTCCACCCATTTCGTATGCTTGTGGCTTAGTTTATCCCGTGAATTTAGAAAACATAAAGCCTGGTTATCGGTAAAGACTAAAAATTCTTTGGGAAGGAGATAATGTCTCCATTTCCTTAGTGCTTGAACTAATTCATATAATTCCAAATCATATGAGGAATACTTCCTCTTTGTATCACAGATTTTTTCACTATGAAAAGCTATTGGCTTTCCTTCTTAACTCAAAACTGCACCGACAACAATATTACTAGCATCAAACTCCACAGTAAACAACTTGTCAAAAATAGGAAGTGTCAATATGGGTTGATTTTATATCCTTTCCTTCAAATGTTCAAATCCCTTATCTTCCTACCCATTCCATTGGAACTTTGCTTTTATACCCCCTTTTATGGTATCCAAAATAGGTGCGCTGATTTCACTAAACTGTCTGATAAACTTCCTATAGAACTATTCTAATCCATCGAAGCTTCTTACTTTGGTAGCTGACTTCGGTGTAGGCCAATTCAAGTGGTGTAGGAGCACCTTAAGGTCTTTAAGTAGATCTTTAGATATTTTTTCTTGTAGGATGGTTTGGCCAACCATCCATGAATAATGACTAATCTATAAAGTCCCTAGTGTGTTTTAAGGTGTGAATAGAGTTAGGAAAGATTAGGGTTTATGTGTTGTTGAGTCTAGTTGATTCTAGGGGTCTAGAACCTAGAAGTCAACTCAAAATTCAAAGGGTTGACCAAAGTCCCAAAGTGGGAAGATTTTTAAGTTTTTAATGTTATTAAGTCATTTGAGGTCAATTGGAAAGGTTTGGAACCAATTAGGACCCTCAAAGCTGAGAAAGTGACATTTTGACAAAAGTTGTCAAAGTTGTCATGATAACTTTTAAAAGTTGTCATGACAACATTTCCTAGATTTTAGGAATCAGCTCTTATGATGCCCAAATCCTGACCAGAGGGTCCACACAGGTGAGATGGAAGTATATAAGGTTATTTTAACCCTAATCTGATAGTTAGAATTCATATTGTACGGACTGGTGTTTGAGAACAACCAATTTGCAGTGTAATTAAGTTATAGAGCCATCATCCATCACCATTATGGATTGAATGGATTAAATGAAAGCATAGAGAGCGTTTGAAATGTAATTTATACATTCTTTGTGGCATTATATTAGTTATTATTTCTTTCTGGTTAACTTTTGTTTAATTTCTTGTATTCTATGAGTTCACTAGCCAGTTTTGGTCCAGTCATGTAAAGAAGGGATTTTATTGGTGTTCCCGTGGTTCAAACTCCATGAAAACTTGGAATTAATTATAGCCTTGTAAATAGTTTTTAAATATGGCTTATGGAGTGTGTGTGTGTGTGCAGGGGAAGCTTGAGAACAATCAGGCCCTAGGCGAGTACTAGCTATTCTAGCTATGGTGATTGAGTAGTGCAGCAACAATGGAGGTTGCTAGTTGATTGGAATGTGCCAATCAGTGATAGTGGAGTGTAGGGGCATGAAGTGTAGAACTTATGATGGAAGGAGAAGTACTAAGGAACTCAATTGATTAGTTAAAGAAGCCTAAGAAGACAAACAAGCCTGCATGCCCTAGAAACCCTTTTTTTAGGGGTTTGGTGAAAGTCCACTGTACGGACAGAGTAGGCATTTGAGACCTAGGAAATATTTAAGGGGAGGAAAAACTGACAAGGAATATGTAATTTTTTTCCAGGGGTGTTAAGGTATTTTAAGAGAAAAATCACCTTTTCAATGATTAGGAGCGCTAATAGGCCTAAAAAGGCTACAAGGCCTAAAAGGCTAGTAATTTGGAACTCGATTGAGAAATGGATGAGAGATCCACAAAATTGGATCCGTAGGGGTTGGCTACACCTAAGAGGAGTCAAGAAACCAATCTATAAGAAGTTGACACCATTTGGGGTGTTAGGTGATCATGGAAACCATGAAATAGTAGAGCTATGGAGAAGGGTTTAGTGAATATTTTGAAGTTGGTGGAGAGATCCTAGTGTGTTAGGGGATCAGAGAGGCATCCTCTAATTAGGGTAGTGATAGAGACCCTAAAAGAAGACCAAGAGAAAGGTCTTAGAGAGAGCTAGAAGTCTCTAGGAGAGGATATCCCCACCAAATTGGTATCATAGCAATTGAAAGGCTTGGGAATGAATTAGTGCATGTCTGAGTGGAGTGAATCCACAGGTGAGAACATCATGGTGGCCAATGCAGAGTTGGCCAAGGATTTGTCAGAGCAACAAATCAAGAATAGGATTCTTGAAGAAGCAATGGAGGAAATGAAGATCAAAATGGAAGAAGTGGTAGAGACTGCCAGCAAGTTGAGAGAAGAAATGCATGAAGGGATAGATAAAGGAAAGAAACTAGTAGAAGAGGAGGTAGAACTAGAGCCTAACCCTCCTCTACCTAAGGAGCCATTCGTCAAATAACTCAAGTCATTGAGTGGGAAGGCTCTAGAAGGAACACTAGTATTCTTTGGTAAGATGGACATTGATATGGTTATGGAATGGCTTGAAGGGATGGAGAATCACTTCCAGTGTGATGGGATTACAGAAGCAAAAAAGGTAAAGATAGCCAAGTCAAGGCTAAGGGGGAAAGAACTCACATGGTGGAAGTTCTTGCAGGAAGAAAGAGAGAAGGAGGGAAAGAAGCCCATACAAAATTGGACAACAATGGCTACAAATGTGAAGGAGAATTACCTTCCAGAATATTATGACATTCAACTACATAAGAAGAGGTAGAACCTTAGGCAAAAAGACCTAGATGTGCTAGCCTATACTGAAGAATTTCAAAAACTTTGTCTTAGATCAAGAATCTAGGAGATAGAGAGCATCAAAGTTGCAAGATACCTTAATGGATTAAGGTGGAACATTCAAGAGGAACATAGCCTCTTTACCCTAACTTCCATTCATAGTTTTTTTAAAATGGCTTTGAAAGTGGAAGAGAAACTAAAGAAGAGGCAAGATTATAACTCTAGCGAAAGAGGAAGGGGTAGAGACAACAAAGGTGGCCATAGAGGAGGTTCAAGTGGAAGAGGCGGTGACATTAGAGGAAAAAATAACTCAAGATATTCAGAGAAAGGACAAGAAACAAGTAGTAGGGGTGGATACAATAATAGAGGAATAAGTTCTTACAATAGTGGTAGAGGAAGATCAGGAGGTTTTGGGAGAAGCTCTCACTTTTCTTCCATGAAATACTAAAATTGTGGACAGATGGGGCATCCTGCATATAGGTGTATAGATAAACCAAAATCCTCACAAGGGGAGAAGAAGATACCTTATGTCCAAGTAGAATATTGCTCTAAACAATCAGAGGTGAGTCTAGATTCAGAGAAAGGAGAAAACCTTATGTTGAGAAGAATCCTAATCAAGAAACCCACCAAAGATGAGCACAAGCAGAGGAGGGATCTTTTCAGAGTGAAGTGCCAAATATTGGGGAAAGTGTACAAGGTGATCATCGATCCAGGGTCAAGAGATAATGTCATATCTAAGGAGGTAGTAGAGAAGTTGAAACCCACAAAAATCCCACATGTGTGTCCCTATAAAGTTACATGGTTGAATAAGGGTCAAAATATCTTGGTGAATGAACAAGTGTGGGTAGAATTTTCCATTGGAAAGTATCAGGATAGGATACTATGTGATGTATTTCCAATGGATGCTTCTCATCTATTGCTTGGCAGACCATGGTAGTATGACAGAGAAGCAGTCCATAATGGGAAAGATAACAAGTACTCCTTCAATAAAAATGGGGTAACCTTCAAAATATTTTCTTTAATAGAAGATGACATAGTGGAGAAGGCAGAATCTAGTGCCATGTTGATGAATGGAAAATAATTCCTAAGGGATATGAAAGATGATGAAGTTGGCTATGCAATCTTGTTAAATCCAAAGGAGGAGGAGACTCATAAGAAAGCACCTATGCCAAAAGAGGTGAGAGAACTATTGGCTCAATTCAAGGGTATAATTTGTGAAGGTACACCAGCTTTACTACCACTAAAGAGGGAGATAAGTCATCAAATTGACTTCATACTAGGAGCATCCTTGCCAAACAAAGCTGCATACAAGATGACACTAGAGAAAAACAAGGAGATATCCAAGCAGGTGCAAGATTTTCTAGATCAAGGATTGATTAGGAAAAGCATCAGGCCTTGTGCTATCCCAGTGGTGTTGGCTCCTAAGAAGGGAGGTAAGTGGAGGATGTGTACTAATTCTAGGGAAATAAATAGGACAACTATCAGGTATAGATTTCCAATTCCTAGAATAGAAGACTTGATGGATTTCTTGGGGGGTGCTAAGTACTTTTCTAAAATTGACTTTAAGAGTGGGTAATATAAAATTAGGATGAAAAAAGGTGATGAGTGGAAGTCTACATTTAAGACTACAGAGGGGTTGTATGAATGGTTAGTTATGCCCTTTGGGCTTACCAATGCACCAAGAACCTTTATGAGGGTGATGAATGAGGCCTTGAAGGACTATATAGGAGTTTTTGTCATTGTCTATTTAGATGAAATCCTCATATTTAGTCAAACCAAAGAGGATCATACTAAACACTTGGAGTTAGTGTTGAAGAAGTTGCAGGAGGAGAAACTCACCATAAACCTTGAGAGGAGTGATTTCATGAAGGAAGAGTTAGTCTACCTTGGCTTTGTAGTTTCCAAGAGTGATTTGAAAATGGATAAAGAGAAAGTAGAGGCTATATTTAACTGGCCTACTTCTAAGACAGAGACTAAAGTTATGAGCTTCCATGGTTAGCCCAATTCTATAGGAAGTTTATTAGAAGGTTTAGTGAGATTTGTGCTCTAGTCCTAGAGACTATAAAAGGAGGATTGAAAACAAAATTTGTGTGGACCAAGGTAGCTAATGAGGGGTTTGAGAGGTTGAAGAAGGAAGTGGCTACTCAACCTATACTTTTGTTACCTAGTTTTGATAAACCATTCATTGTTGAGTGTGATGCAAGTAGCATTGCAGTAGGAGTTGTCCTAAGACAAGAAGGTAGGCATGTGGTCTTTTTCAGTGAAAGACTAAATGAGGCTTAGTAAGTACTCTTCCTATGACTTGGAGCTATATTCTCTTGTGAAAGCCCTAAATAAGTGGAGGCATTATCTATTGTCTAAATATTTTTTTGTCTTTACAGATAACCAAACATTGAGTTACATAAATACTCAAGACAAGCTTAGCTTGAGGCACATAAAATGGATGGAGTTCCTACAGTCATATACCTCCATTATAAAACATAATAAGGGGGTGAAAAAAAAAGTTGCAGATGCCCTTAGTAGGATACCACTCACCATCCAAGAGATTCCATTGCAAAGTACAGGAGTTGAAGGTTTTAAGGACCTATATGAGGGAGATTCAAATTTCTCAAAGATATATAAAGTGTGCAAATATTTTGAGAATCACTTTCATAATGAGTTTGCAGAGTATACATTGTAGAATGGGTTTCTATTCAAAGGCAATCAACTTTGTGTTCCAAAATGTTCAATGAGGGAGAACCTCATGTAGGAGAAGCATAATGGGAGCCTAAGTGGACACTTTGGACTAAACAAGACATTGGACTTAGTGGAAATGTTTTATTGGTGGCCAAAGATGCAGAAGGAATTGAGAAGATATGTGGAGCAGTGTGGCATATGTTAGAAGGCTAAAGGAACTTCATCAAAATGCAAGACTTTACCAGCCATTACCCATCCCAAGTAGACCTTGGGAGTGCATAAGTATGGACTTCATAGTGGGGTTACCTAGGACTCCAACTAGTTTAGACAGTGTCTTTGTTGTGGTAGACAGGTTTAGTAAAATGAGCCACTTCATACCATGCAAAACAACACATTATGCCAGCCATATTTCCTACTTGTTCTTGAAGGAAATAGTAAGGATTCATGGAATACCGATGAGCATTGTTGCATACATGGATGTGAAGTTCATGGGTCACTTTTGGAAGACCTTGTAAAAGGAACTAGGTGCAAACTTATCTCATGGATCTGCCTATCATCCTCAAATGGATGGGCAGCTTGAAGTAATCAATAGAGTTCTTGGGAACTTTCTTAGATGTCTAATGAAGGAATATGGACAAGGATGGGAGCAAGTTATTCCATAAGAAAAAATTTCCTATAATGATAGTACAAATAGGACTACAGGCAAAATTCCAATTGAGATTGTGTATGGGGAACATCCAAGGGGTGTGATGGAGCTTAGAGACCTCAAATAATATGAGGGGGTTAGTGGGCATGGTGATGAATTTGCACAATCAATGAAGGAAGTACATGAACAAGTGCAAAATACCTTAATGGAGGCCAATCAGAAGTTGAAAGCTAAAAGAGATGAGGGAAGAAGAGATTTGCAGTTTGAAGTGGGAGAGTTAGTAATGGTTTTCCTCAATAAGGAAAGACTACAAAAGGGGATACCTACTAAGATATAGATGAAAATAATTGGACCTTGCAAGATATTGGCTAAGTATGGGCCTAATGCTTATAAGGTGGAGTTGCCCAAGGAGATGTCAATTTCTCCAATCTTCAATGTGAAATATTTGATTAAATATAAGGGGCTAGATATGGATGAGTTGTAGTATAGTACAGAGGTGCATAATAATATGGGAGAGTTCAAGACTCTGGAACAAGTCAAGCCACAAGTGGAAAAGATATTGGATTCAAGGATGAAGAAGAAGACAAGACACAAAGTCTATATGGAGCATCTACTGAAGAGGAGATAGTAATCAGAGTCAGAAGATACTTGGATAGCTGAGAATGACTTCAAGAAGCATTGAATCAATTAGGAGTTCCTGAAACCACAAGTACCTTACCTTTCTTCTTGCAGGGAAGGATGGTGCAGGAGCACCCTAAGGTCTTTAAGTAGATATTTAGACATTTTGGATTGTAGGTTGGTTTTTTCAACCATCCATGAATAAGGAATAATCTATAATGTCCCTAGTGTGTTTTTAGGTGTGATTAGAGTTAGGAAAGATTAGGGTTTGTATGTTGTTGAGTCTAGTTGACTCTAGGGGTCTAGAACCTATAAGTCAACTCAAAATTCAAAGGGTTGACCAAAGTCCCAAAGTGGGAATATTTTTAATTTTTTAATGTTATTAATTCATTTGAGGTCAATTGGAAAGGTTTGGAACCAATTGGGACCCTCAAAGATGAGAAAGTGACATTTTGACAAAAGTTGTCAAAGTTGTCATGACAACTTTTAAAAGTTGTCATGACAACATTTCCTAGATTTTAGGAATCGGATCTTATGATGGAAAAATCTTGACCAAAGATTCTACACAGGTGAGATGGAAGTATATAATTTTATTTCAACCCTAATCTGATAGTTATATTTCATATTGTATGGACTGGTGTTTGAGAACAACCAATTTGCAGTGTAATTAAGCTACAGAGCCATCATCCATCACCATTATGGATTGAATGGATTAAATGAAAGCATAGATAGTGTTTGAAATATAATTTCTGATTTATTTGTGGCATTAGATTAGTTATTATTTCTTTCTGGTTAACTTTTTCTTAATTACTTGCATTCTGTGAGTTCACTGGCCTGTTTTGGTCCAGTCATGTAAAGAAGGGATTTTCTTGGTGTTTCTATGGTTCAAACTCCATGACCACTTGGAATCCATCAGAGCCTTGTAAATAATTTGTAAATATGGATTTTTGAGTGTGTGTGTGTGTGTGTGTGTGTGTGTGTGTGTGTACAGGGGAATCTTGAGAACAATCAGGCCCTAGGCGAGTACTAGCTATTCTAGCTAGGGTGAGTGAGTAGTGCAGCAACAATGGAGGTTGCCAGTTGACTGGTATGTTCCAATAAAAGATAGTGGAGTGTAGGGAAATGAATTATAAACCTTGTGATGGAAGGATAAGTACCAAGGAACTCAATTGATTAGTTAAATAAGCTTGGGAAGCCAAACCAACCTTCATGCCCTAGAAACCCTTATTTTTAGGGGTTTGGTGAAAGTCCATTGTAAGGACAGAGTAGGCATCTAAGACCTAGGAAATATTTAAGGGGAGGAGATACCCACAAGGAATATGTAATTTTTTTCCAGGGGTGTTAAGGTATTTTAATAGAAAATTCACCTTTTTAGTGATTAGGAGGGTTAATAGGCCTAAAAAGGCTACAAGGCCTAAAAGGCTAGTAATTTGGAACTCGATTGAGAAATGGATGAAAGATCCAAAAAATTGGATCCATAGGGGTTGGCTAGACCTAAGAGGAGTCAAGAAACCAATCCATAATAACTTGACACCATTTGGGGTGTTAGGTGATCAAGGAAACCATGAAAGAGTAGATCTATGGAGAAGGGTTTAGCGAAGAGTTTGAAGTTGGTGGAGAGCTCCTAGTGTGTTAGGGGATCAGAGAGGCATCCTCTAATTAGGGTAGTGATAGAGTCCCTAAAATAAGACCAAGAGAAAGGTATTATAGAGAGATAGAAGGATCTAGGAGAGTACCTCTCCATCATCAAGATTGCGTCCACCTTGCTTATATCCATCTTCAAGTTACCCTCTGAGATAACAAAACCTAAATATACCAACTCTTGCTTCATGAACTCACTCTTTTCAAATTTTATTGTCTACTTATCCTCATGCAATATCTGCATTACCATTTTCATATATCTAAGATGATCCTCTTTTTTTTTTTTGAACACTAGGATGTCATCTAATTATACTAAAACCCATTTTCCAATGAAGTCCTTGAAAACCTCATTCATCAATCTCATAAATGTGCTTGGGGAATTTGACAACCCAAAAGGCATAACAAGCCATTCATAAAGTCCTTCGGTAGTCTTAAAATCAGTCTTCCACTTATCTCCTCCTTTGATTCTTATCTAATGATATCCACTCTTAAGATCTATTTTAGAGTAATATATAGCTCCACCGCGTCAATCCATCAAATCTTCTATTCTTGGTATGGGAAACCTATACCCAATAGTGATCCTATTTATGGCCCTGGGATCAGTACACAACCTCCAAGTACATCTTTCTTTGGGGCTAAGACTATGGGAAAAACACATGGACTTATGCTCTTTCTAATTAACCCTTGGTCAATTAGTGCTTTGATTTGGTAAGCAATTTCTGCATTTTTCTATGGGGTCATTTTATAAGTAGCTTTGTTTGGAAGTGAGGATCCTTGGATAAAGTCAATCTGATGACTAATAGTCCTCTCAAATGGAAGGTAGCTAGTTTACCATAACTAACTATGGTGTGGTATTAAGTTAACAACCTTTGGATATCTAAAGGTAACTCTTCTCTCTTATTTCCCTCTTCATGCTTCGGTAACTAATACATGTTGATCTTTATTCAACCAAGTAACCCTATAAGGATTAGTATGAGGAATCCTTTTTAACTTGAAATTTTCAATAGATTCTAAAGAAATAGTGTTATCTATAGAACCCGAATCTATGATAACTTTATAGACCTTACTGAGTACCTTGCATTTGACTCAAAACAAAGATCTTCTTTGCTGGGTTCTTTGAGGAGCGCTCTACGAATCATTAGATTCTCTCCCATCTCATAATCTAGCGCAACTTCTGCTATCTTGCTGCTAGAAGATTCTTCTTGCACATAGTAGACTCTCTTCTCTCCTCCTTGTGATGTAGAACTCTTCTTAGGGCACTGATATTTAGGATGCCCAAATTGTTGACAATTGTAACACTTCATTGAAGAGAAATAAGATCCTCTCCCTTGATTATTGGTCTTGCCTCTTGAATTATTATTTGAAGCTCTTCCTCTGTTGTAACCACCTCTTGTGTTACTGGATTCTCCTTGCTTCTTAGTGATTTTGGAATCACTCTGATTCTTAGGTTCCTAATTCCTTCCTCCATATCCTCCCCTATGACCTCTATTGTCTCTTACTCTTCCTCTACTATTTGAATCTTTCTTCTTCTTGAACTTCTCCTCCACTTTGAGAGCTTGTTGGTAACATTGGTGTATAGTCTTGGGGCTTAAGAGACTAATTTCCTCTTGGATACTCCACTTGAGACCATTTAGATACCTAACCCCTTTTAGGCTTTCTTCTTCCATCACATGTGACCTTAAGCATAGCTTATGATATTATTCTTTATATGCACTGACTTCTAAATCCTTTTGTCTCAGATTCTGTCTTTTATTTTGAAACTGCACTTCATAATCATTAGGAAGATAAGTTTCCTTCATATTGGCCACCATACCTTTCCAATTGGTTATGGGGTTCTTTCCTTCTTTAGTCCTTTTATATTGGACAAACTTCCACCAAGTGAGAGAAGCTCCTCTCAATCTTGTCTTAGCTATTCTGACTTTCTAAGCTTTGGTCACACTATCACAATCAAAGTGATTCTCGAGACCTTCTATCCATTCCATGTGATAAGGATAAATTATTTCCTTTGTTTTGTATAATTTTAATACTTTTTTCTAGTTTTTGTTAAAACATTCGAGAGCCTAGCTAGTCAAAACTTGTGATAAAAGTCCAGATAGAACTGTTAAACCATGGGTAGATGTTTTTGACATACTTTGCTAATATTATACATATAATGCACTATTTCATAAAACCATCAGAATATATATTCTAACATCTAGATATTTAATTTGATTAAGCTTGTTGCATGAATATTTCCATGTCATAACTAACTCGACAGGAGAGAAGCGGTTGGAGAGTGGTCAACAGTATTCAAAGAAGACCGTTGAAGACCAGCTATGGCGGAGTGATCATTACAGCACTATGAAAACATGGCTGCTATAATGGAGCCATTATTCTAGGATGCGGGGATGTAGCACACCTATATTCCCTCTGCACTCAGTATGTTGAATTGGTCATCTGAGTTTCATTACCCACACAGCGGGCTGTTGTATTTCCATATTCTTCTCTGGCATGTTTTCAGCAAGATGGTTTTCCTTTCTATTTTGTAATAATGTTCGATCCTCTATATATAGGGATTGGACTGATAGTTTGAGGGAGATAGAAATTAGAGAAAAGGTTTTGGAAGAACGTTTTTGTATTTTCACGGCAATCTATTTCAAGTTCCATGTCTTGTTTTTATGTAATGAGTTTTTGAAATGCAATGAAGTAGTTCTTGGTTTATATTCTGTGTTCATAGTTTAGAAAAAATTGACCAAGGGGGGCCACTTGGGAGGTGGAATAGGTTAGAATAGAATAGATTTCATTTCTAGTATTTCCAAGCATTTCCAGTATTTTAGATAGAAGTTACAATTTCTTCCTGCAGCATCGCAACTTGTGAGTGTTCCTACAGCATCTACAAGAATAGTTATAATGGATTTTTTAGGTTGAAATATTAGGTTTCAGTAGAGTTGAAATTTATAGCATTCATTCTGGTAAGAAGATAAATGTATTCTTTTCCTGCAGCGCTAGTGTAGGTTTCTTTTATGCATTTTTACCTTCCTGCAGCATAAGTAGAATGACTCCTTAAGGAACCTAGTGCACATACCATGCCGACCATTTCAAGTATACATCCCTGGGTTGACAAGTTAAATGCACCTCATAATAGGAAAAATAGTCCTTAGATTGAATGAACCATTCCTAAGAAAGGCCTTGAGCATGATTATTATACACCTATTGTGAGGCGGTTCATTTTTGGCACCGCTGTCAGGGATGGTGTCAAGCTATGAACATTTTTGAGTCATTTTTCATTCGTAGATTAGTTTTTAGATTTACATCTCTAAAAATTGCTTCACAAGCATGAAGAATTCAATTGCATGCATTGAAGAGAAAGGTGACGAGATGAATATGGCAGATTTCTCCCAGCAAAGCCTGCTAATTTGAACGAGGAAGTTGAGTTACCCTTTGAGGACGCAAGCCCCGAATTTCCTGTAGCATCTTCCTCTAGAGCAGAACCATTTGACGTAAGTGGCTTCTGACCTTTTGCAGAAATCTTGGCTAGCTTTCTAGATAATTATGGCCCAATCCACCTAACGTTAACAATCTAGTAGCCAATGTTCTTTTCTAGCAGCAACCACACAATCAAATACCTCCAGTAATGGCACATCCTACTTTCCCATTTCCTCTCCCAAGCCTTATAAACAATGCTAATCTCAAGAATATACCCACAGCTTCTCTTCCAAAGTTTTATGGTCTTATAACTAACGATCCTGACACTTTCTTGTTTGAGTTTGACATACTGTGTCAAATTTTTGACTATAATACTGATGCCCATAAGCTCAAGTTGTTTCCTACAACACTGAAAGAGTCAGCATTACAATGGTTCATGGGCTTAGGAGCCAATGCAGCAGGTACCTGGGATGAGATGCAGATGTTGTTTCTGTAGAAATATAAAGACTATTGCAAAGGCAGTGACCCAAAAGGAGATGATATCCTTAGAATGTCTCAAAAGGAAGATGAAATATTGGAGGATTATGTTTCACAATTTTTGTACACAATGCAGAAGAATCCCCAGCATGTACTGGCAGAGGACTCATAGAAGCTAGTCTTTTTGAGAGGGGTAAATGACAACTTTCTGGAAGCATTAGATTTGATGGCTGGTGGAGACATATCCCAATTTTTTGGGATGACCTCAAGAAAATCTATCAAAACTACTCAAGGTCAAGTGTGAAGAAAGACAGAGGATACCAGCCCACAGTCACAAAAGGGATTGGTTCAGGCATCTCAAAGTTGGAGATATCCAATTTTCTTGCGGATTTCAAGAAAGATATTATAAATGATGTAGCTACACATCTTGACACAATGACTGCCAAGAAGAAGCATGTAGAAGTTTGAATCACAATTGGCTGAGTACCATCCACACTGCTGCAAACAAAAGCAAGACTGCAGATGTAAGCTGGTAGCCAATCTGGAAAACCAACATTTGCCAACTTACTACATGAAGATAGAAGGAGACAATGATCAAGTGTTCTTCATTGCTCAACGATGACCATGGGCTTCATGACAAGGTATGCCACAAGATCCTCTACAGTTTTCAAATTTTAATAATAATTGGTGGCAAAACCAAAATTATCAAAACACTTCTCAGTACTCTCAACCCCAATGGCCAAACCAGCAGAATAACCCATGTCCAAAGTAGTAGAATAACCCATGGCCAAACCAGTAAAATAACCAATGGCAAATTCTGCAAAATAATCAGTGGCCAAATCAGAAAAATAATCAGTGGCCTAGTCAGCAGAATCAATGGCAACCACTGCAAGAAAATTGGCAGCAAACTAACCAATGGAGGGGGCCTCCACAGTGGCCTAACCAAAATTTTGGCAGTCCATAATTACCACCTCCAGTGAAACCACCTGCAATAATGCCACCTCCTGTAGCAACTAATGCTTATCCAAAGCCTACCCAATTGCCTGCTCAACCATAGCCAAATCCAAACAATAAAAAATAGCCATAGCAAGTATACACTACTAACACTCAGCAGTGCCCTACTTATTCAGTAGAAATAGCTGATATTCATTTGAGGTCCGGTACCACCCTGCCCACACTTGAATATCCTATAATTACGAAATTTGCAGACACTCTTGCAACACTACTTCTAGAAGCCACATTGCCAAATACCAGCGAGCCTACTAATATACCCAACAGAACTATTGTCCACACTTCAAATCCACCCTTTCCACAGAGGTTAAATAAAGAAAAACCTATACCCCAGGAGGAAGAAACATTTGATATTATTGAGCAACTGAAAAATATGAATATTCAAATTCCACTGTTTCAAGCTATCAAAGATATACCTATTTATGGAAAGGCTATTAAGGAAGCATGCCTTAAGAAGCTAGGGTGGAAGAAGAAAGACCCTCAGACAATACATGTTATAGGCCAATTAGCAGATATCATGTTAGGAAAGGTGGTAATACCTAAGTATTTAGATCCTGGCAGTCTAGTAGTCGACTTGATAATAAATGGACAGACTGTGAAAAATGCTCTAGTTGATTTGGGAGCAGTAATAAATGTTATGACTAAAGATACAATGCATAGGATAAGCATAGAAGGCTTAAGAACAATAACCACAGTGTTACAAATTGCTGATAGTTCAACTGTTACTCCAGAGGGCCTCATAGAAGATGTGATAGTAACCTTAGATTCATGGGAGTATGCTACTGATTTTCTCATCCTATCACCTAAAGTAAACTTTGCTAGCTATCTTATAATCTTGGGAAAACCTTGGTTAGCCACTACTGATGCAAAAATTAATTATAGATCAGGTAGTATGACAATTTCAAATGGACAAGCCATAAGGAAACTAGCCCTATATCCTCCTGCCCAACCCCAGCCAGACCTGGGAGAACCTATTTGGCCAGACCTAGGAGACGAAGAGGAGGAGGAGCTTAATTCAGTAGCCCATCTCATGATGTTGCATAGGCAATCTTTTCTAAAGATGCAAGAAGAAGATGATGTGATACAAATCATTCTAACCAATGAACGTGTTGTGGCTAAAGATTTTTCAGAAATTTCTATTTTACAGCTATGCACCTATGAGGATTGTATGCCTGCAGCAAACCCTGAAATGATTAATCAATTACTGGAAAATTAAATAGTTAGAAGTCTGGTGCTGAAAGTGTTAATGGTAGAGCTAACAACAACAGTAGAACTGTCCTCGGGATGAAGCCTTCATGTAAACAAGTTGTCCCAATCACAGTTGGCATTGTTAACAAAGCTCCTCAGTCAGCATGAAAAAGCCTTTGCATGGGATTATGGAGATATGAAGGGACTAAACCCAAAAATTTGCACCCACAGAATCTACATCAATGATGGAAGTTTTCCACTTTGACAACCACAGAGGAGAATAAATCTAGCACTGAGAGAAATAGTTAAAATAGAGTTACAGAAGTTGTTGGATGCTGGATTCATCTACCCAATCTCTGATAGTAAGTGGGTATCACCATTGGTAATTGTACCTAAGAAAGGAGGTAAGTGGTGGTTTGTGTGGATTACAGAGAATTAAATAATGCTACAAAAAAGGACCACTTTCCTTTTCCTTTTATTAACTAGGTCTTGGATAATTTGGCTGGAAATAAATATTTCTCCTTCCTAGATGGATACAGTGGTTACAATAAGATAAGAATTTCCCCCAAAGATCAAGAAAAGACTATGTTCACATGTCCTTGGGGCACATATGCTTATTCAGTATTACCATTTGGATTATGCAATGCACCTGCTACCTTTCAGAGAGCTGTGATCAGCATCTTTGTTGACATATCAGATGATTGCATGGAAATATACATGGACGACTTCACAACATTCAATGTCACATTTGAGGAAGCTCTAAAGAATTTGGAGAAATTACTGATCAGATGCAAGGAGCATAACTTGTCTCTCAATAGTGAAAAGTGCTTTCTGATGATGCAAGAAGGAGTGGTGTTGGGACATTTTATCTCCGAAGCTAGAATATAGGTAGACCCTGTGAAGATAGAGGTAATTCTCACACTCCCTATTCCTACTAAGAAAAAAGAAGTTAGATCTTTCCTAGGTCACGCTGGTTATTATAGGAGGTTTATCCTGAACTTTATTCAAATAGCTAGTCCTCTGTACAACTTACTTACCAAAGAAGTTGAATTTTCTTGGACAAAAGAATGTGATGAGTCCTTCCTGCAGCTCAAGTCACTTTTGACAACTGCACCGGTACTTATGGGTCCTGACTGGACATTGCCATTTCACATCCATACAGATGCTTTAGACTATGTTGTAGGTGTTGTCTTAGGACAGAAGACTAAAAACCTTGAAAATGCAATCTATTATATCAGTAAGAGTCTACATGGACTAGAGTTAAACTATACAGTGACTAAGAAAGAATTGTTAGCAGTAGTTTATGCTTTGAACAAATTCTTCCATTATGTAACTGGTTATCCTATCTATGTTCATACTAACCATGCAACAATTAAATATATCATGAACAAACCTACCATAATAGGTAGGTTAGCAAGATGGCTTCTTCTATTGTAGGAATTTGACATAACAATCATTGACAAGCTAGGGAAAGCAAATGTAATACCCCTCTAACCTTAATATAAGATCTCTATTTTTGTTGAGTATGGTAAGACCTTTTGATGCTTCTCATTATGATTAGATACTTTTGATACCCGTTTGAACTATTCCAATAGCTCACTCTTATAGTTTCATAATCTAGCACTTGTTGATCCTAATAATACTATCTTTAGGGATCCTTTGGTATGCGTACAAACTTATACAAATGATTTCCTTACCTTCTCTTGTTAGGGTTACTCAGAATAAATCATGTATGTTATGGGTGCTTATAAATATTGATCATGATGTTATTTACTGTGGTAAGTAATTGTCCCTATTGATTCTCTCTTTATGTGGAAATATCCTTAAGATATATGCTTTGAAAATAATCAATCCAACTCCAATCATTGAAAGGTATAGTGGCTAGATGATGGCATACCTCTCTAAATACTTTGATGTAATTATTTATGATCATTTTATCAGTACTTATGGATTTGGAAATGAAAATATTTTAGTAACATGATTTGATTATGAGGACTAACCCAATGCTCAAGATACTAACCCTCATCATACTTCATGTTTCGTGTATGCATATATACC